>JAJOZX010011481.1:0-124095 GCA_023014485.1 Bathynomus jamesi
GGGATTGACTTTACTGATGCAAATGAAGACCTTTATATTTCTTCTTTAGACATTTCTAAGACTCACTACCCAGCCATTTCTTTCTGTTGTAACATTTTTTTCTATTTATTTTATCGAGCTTTACTTCGAATAAAATGTTTATAAAATTTTGAACAGTAGTTCAGATTGTTATACAGGGTCGGTCACAAAATAAAGGCAATATTTTACGCCCTTAAAATTTATTATAGTGGAATTAGATGCATGCGGTATTTTATGTTTTATAGTACAAATTTCAAATTTTATTAAAGTCTCATTGAAGAAAGGATTAATTCAGAGCGATGAATCAGTTTACTACTCAGCCTCACGGCAGTGTTTCCCAACCGGGGGCCATATGGCTCCCTGGGGGCCATGGCACATTTGAAGGGGGCCACAGGAAAATGTTATTTTGTAAAATAGAGTTAAATCTGCATATTACCTACTGAAAATAATGCTTATGGGGGCCACGGGAAAAAATAAGGTTCCTAAGGGGGGCCATAAGCCAAAACCGGTTGGGAACCACTGTGTAACTAGAGCACTGTATGCTTATTCCATAATATCTACGAGTATACTGAATAACAAGATCACCAAAAGCGCAAAGAGCTTTCCACATAAAATTCCCTAGTGTTGATACCTGGTGACTAAGCAATAATTGTTGGTAAAGTTTAAAAATACTTGTTCCCTACAGAATGTCGATAAGGAGGATTCAGCACCTAAGTTATACGTTAGTTATACGTTTTCCTTGAATTACACCAGTATACAAGTAAATTGCTGTTTGAAAGTCTTTGTATTTTTTAGTCCCTATCCCATAAGACTACAGAAAACTACTTTTGTTTTTATCCATCACATCACTCTTCTCCAGAATTAGGCAATCATTATTTGGACCAATATGCATATATAAGCTGAAATATACCTTATTCTATGAAGAAAAAAGCCCCATTTCTTGCCTGCTAAAACAATAACTTTTGTATTTTATTAATTTTTTTATTTCCTGTTTCAGATTCTGTAATTATGCAAAGTCAGAGATTTACGGATTTACTTCACACATTCAAGAATTCACTTCAGATTCATGGATTTACTTCACCCATTCACAAATTCACTTCATAGATTCACGGATTCACTTCACTAACAATATCTATGTCCTGTTCTTGCAAGAACCACCCAGATTTGTTTTGTTATATATGTGGTAATTTCCAATCAGTAAAGCAAAGGCAGAATATCACAGAATTTGTAAGAAAATCATATCTTGCTTATTTCGGTGTAAAGCTTGGTGATCAGGATAAGTTATGGGCTCCGCATAGTGTATGCCGATCATGTGTGTGGAGAATTTGAGACAATGGATTCAAGGCAAAAGGAAGGTCTTACCTTTTGGTATACCTATGGTTTGGCGTGAGCCCAAAGATCATACCCAAGACTGTTATTTCTCTTTGTGTAATATCAAGGGATTCAGCTCTAAGAATAAATCATCCATCGTGTATCCATCATTGCCATCTGCCATCCGTCCTGTTCCACACAGTAATGATGTTCCCATTCCTGCATGTTCCAAAGAACTTGATGAAGTTTCTGAATCTGATACAGAACTTAGCGATCACAGTGACTTTGAAATTGATGATAAGAGTTCTAAAGACCTACAGTTATGTATTCACTCAGGCAGAACTGAATGATCTTGTATATGCTGCCCAACTCTTGGGATCCAGGCTGAGTGAAAGAAATTTACTGGATGCTGGAACTTCATATTCCTGGTACAGGAGCAGAGAACAAGAATTTATTAATTTCTTCTCTCTGGATGGTTCTCTAGTAGTTTGTACTGGCATACCTGGTCAACTATGGGCACAGACTATGACCCAAAAAGAGTAGAGATCGTTCACTGACAGTTCAAAGTCAAGTCTAGAAGCTGTTTTGCTGCATAATGGCAATCAACTGGCATTCATCTCCATTGGCCACTCTGTTTACATGAAGGAAAATTATGGCAACATGAAATTCCTTCTAGATAAAATAAAATATAGTGACCATAAGTGGATCATTTGTGGAGACTTGAAGGTGATATCCATGCTTCTTGGCCAACAATCTGGATATACAAAGATGCCTTGCTTCATATGTGAGTGGGACTGTGGGACAGCAGACCAAAGGTTGATCATTGGAAAAAAGAAAGATTGGCCCGAAAGAACTAACTTAATACTTGGTAGCAAAAATATTATCAACGAACCTCTTGTGACACCTGCAAAAAGTGTTGCTACTACCGTTGAACATTAAATTGGGGCTAATGAAGCAATTTGTAAAGGTTTTGGATAGAGATGGCAACTGTTTCATATACATTTTGACCAATTCTTTTCTTCAAGTGGAGAAAAAATAAAAGCTGCGGTGCTCGATGGCCCTTAAATACGGAAACTAATGATAGATGACAACTTTCTTTATTCAGTGTCAGATATGGAGAAAGCGGCTTGGATATCATTCGAAAAGGTTGTTGAAAATTTTCTATAGAACTATAGAACAATTGTTAGCAACATGTTCAAATGCTATTAAAAACTTGGTTGCAACATGAGTGTAAAAGTACATTTCCTTCACAGACACTTGGAGTACTTCCCTGAGAACCTTGGAGTGGTTATTGAAGAAAAAGGTGAAAGGTTCCATTAGGACATAAAAAACATGGAAAAACTATATTAAGGAAGATGGAATGTCAGTATGATGGCATTTAAAAAAGACATCTAAAAAGAGGAAATTCATCCAAATTTGATGATGTACAATATATAGCAAAAGAAAAGTAATTTAAATTGATTCTTCCTGTGAATTTTATTGTATTACTGTTCTTTTACTGAGATTTAAATAAGTAAAGTTCTTTTGGTGTGAAGTTGAAAGTTTTTAATTTGTTTCTGTTTCATCTAATATTATGTTTATATCATGCGCATAAAATCAGGAAGTATTATTATTGATTTTATTAGAAAATCTGATGTGATAGCAAAAACCTGATACCAGATTTGGAATCAGCACCCCTGAATTGTATTATTTCCACTTATTTCCAAAGAAACAGAAATTTTTTTTTCATTCGTATACTGGTTTTATTAAAGATATCTGGCACCGCACCCAAAATAGTCTATGCAAATGAATTAACAAGACTCTCAACTGAAACAGGAGTAAGCTGCTCATCGATATAGGGAAAATTTTTAAAAAATACAGGGCTACTTCCATATAAAATTCAACTGTTGCAATCCTTTAGTGAAAATGATGACAGAAGATGACGTTCATTTTGTAATCGTTTCTTTAAACTGATGGAAAATGCAGAGCTGGAAATGGATAACATAATTTTCTTTGAGAAGTGTCATTGTATTGATGAAAAACAAAAGTGTGGCTCTGAGGATTTGAAAAACAAAAAGAGCATGAAGAAGTACCTTTACATTTCCCCAAAGTAACAATTTGGTGTGGTTGAAATTTATCAAGAACTTGCAATCCTTATTTTTGTGAAGATACGGACACGGATGAGGCAGAAGCCGCAACATCAGAAAGGTACAAGTACCTACAAATGTTGAAGACTTGCTTTTGGAACAGAGTTCGAAACATTCAAAATGCATAATTTCAAAAGGATGGTGTCTAATCACATATGTCTAAGGAATGTTTCAAATGGCTCAAGGAAGTTTCCTGGTCTCTTAATTAGTAACAGAAATTAATTTTTATGCCCTTTTCCCTCAGATAACAAGAGACTTGGCGTTTTTATGTTGTCTTCCTATGGAATTGTGTTAAAGAAAAAGTTTTCAAAGCGAAACTTACATGCACTGTGGAATATTTTAAAATTCAATCACTTTTCTCTTGACCACAAATACCTCCCTCACCCACTCAAAAAAAACAAAAATCTGCCTCCAAAAATGTGAGCAAAAAAGATTAAATGGTCAAAAATACGTCTCTCCTATTTTTAAAATAATTTGAGATTAGGTATTTCTCAAATAACTTTACAGAAAAGCAAAATCCTGAATGGCTGACAAAGGACTAATACACTAGGGTGTCAATTTGGGAGGTGAAAATTAATTTTTGCCAATTCCTTCACTGAGTGGTTTTAAAAATATGTTTTTGGATGTGAAGAATTCAAATCTGCTATTATTTTTGTGATTGCTCAACACTTAGCTTGGTAAATCTACGTTTGATTAAAAAGCACATAAATTGCTCTCGGAAAACAACATTTATTAATTTTAGCTTCTCAAAATGTCAGGTAATGCTATAAAAATTTTAGTTTCTCTGCATAAAACATATCCTAGTAATCATAAAACATATCCTTGTAATCATAAAACAACATTAGAAAGTAATGACATCAGTAAAAAAAAATATTTAAACAACAAGTTTCATCAAGTCTTGCTTTGATTCGTTCTTGGACATCAGCCGCCGACTTGCTTCTTGGCCTCTGATATAGCCCTCACGTTTCTCATGTGTATACACCCTGCCTGCTGCCTCTGTGACTTGTTTCACACACCTCTCTATTGACTGAGCATGACAGGGCCACTGTGGAACTTGCATAGGCTTGTCAAAGAACTTCTTTACTTCCGCTGTAGTCAGTTTACATATCAAAGGAGGTTCAAATACCCCGTCAGACCAGTCTGTCAGCTCCAACACGGAAGAAGCACTGGGGTTGATGGAAGGTGTCTTCCTGGGACGTACAGAAAGATCTCCAAGTGTGTCATCATCTCCACCCCTCATGTCAACAATCTTTTGGACACCAGCTCTCCTCTCCTCACTGTCATCTGAGCACAAGAGTGTCTGGATTATCATTTCGCTGAATGCATACCATGCTGAGCGCTTGATGGTTGGCAAAACAGCATCCACTACAGCCTTCTTTTGCAGCCTAACTAGCCGCAGCTGAAACAAGATGTGGCGTGGGCCTTCCACCCAAGAGTGTTTTACTTTGATGTTGAACCAACAGGGGTAGTACACACCAACAATGTATTCCACTATCAGTCTTAAGATGTTGAGGGTTTTGCCTTTAAGGCCATGTTTTGAAACCCATATGCGACAAAGCCTGTTTGCTGTTGTCAACCACCTTGAATGGCTCACTGGACCAATTTCAAGAAGGGCCAGATCTGTGGGAAGTTCTCCTGTCCTTATGGCCTGTGTGATCCTATACCCGTACGCTTGATCAGTAGAGAGATCCTTTACGACATTGTCACTCAGTGAAGTAAGAGGCTCTCCAATTGAGAGTTTGGTGAATGAAGGATCAATTTCAAGTTCGGTTGCAGTGTCTAGCATCTTGCCAATGTTACCTGTCCACTTGTTGTTAGACAAGGTCTTCCCATCCAGTGCTGTGATCAAGTGTCGCAGGGGTAACTCGTTAGTGTGGAGGGCACAAACAAACCAGATCAGCTTACGGCAAAGCTTGACCTCTACCCAATGCATGGAACCACCCTCCCAGCCAGTGTTAACATTTGTAGAATCATCTCCAATGGCCTGCAGGCTTTTATCAATGCCCTTCTTCTTCATGAAATCTACAAGATTATCAGCAATGACTTCAGCAGGTTTTTTTCTCGTTGAGCCTTTCTCAGGAGTGAAGTGGTAGAGATATCTTCTACCTGGCTCACTGCACACAGAATAATGCTCTTCTTTGATGATGCTGGGGAACTGACGATCTGAACTGTCTGCTTTCAGCATAACTTTAGTTGTATCTTGACGGCCGTCAAAGAAGATGCAGTCAATTTCACCCTTCTTACAAAGATCATCAAATTCCTGATCCAGGGATCTCATAACTTTTTCTTGGGCCCTCTTGACTTTATTGTGATCAACTACAAGTCTCTTGTCTTCTTCAGTAATCAAGCCAGCATCCATAAAGGCAGCATGGTGATGGCAGCTGTGGCACGCAGGCCAACACCATATCTGATGCTATGCATAGCAACATTAGGTATTTCTAATGTGTTGTACTCTGGCTTTTTATTGGAAGTTGAAGACGTGCTTGGTATTTCTAATGTCACTTCATAACTTCCATCCTTTCCATCTTGAGCATCAGCTATTTGTTCTTCATTTTCATCATCAGAGAAAATTATTTCATTTGATGGCATTGAAACATCCTGCTTACTTGTCTGCTTATATTCAGCAAGCCTTCTTCTTTCGTCTTCTTGCCGCTTCTGCTTTTTGACTTGTCTGTTGTGCTCAGGTTGATCTGGCAAGCCAATCTGATGTGGTCCAATAGAACCAGACTTGTCTCTCTGACCTTTAATGAAAGCAAGTTCCTTCACAGGGATCTTCATCTCCCTAGGGCATGTACAGTTAATGTGAGTTTCGTTTTTGCAACCAGCATCAGCAAGGCAGCCAAATTCAGAGCAGAGAACAATTTTACACTTGCAACTGAGGATGTCAAAAAGCTTGTCAAGTTTTGCAATGAAAGCCTCTTTGACATGTAGCTTTCCTCTCCCAAGAGATATGTTTTTGGCCTGCTCCCAGCTCTCTTGGATCTTGTTTAAGATTGTGACTCGTGAATTTACAACGGGGGCTACAAAAGAACTGTTTGCTCGTTCCCGCTTTTCAAGCACTTTAGGGTAAATGTCCTTTGCAAGACTGGCTGCTGGGTAGTTTCTCACATCCTCACCACTTTGTTCTCTTAGCAGTAGCCCATATTTCAGAACGTCTCGCAGAGTTGGGAGTTCAGAGGGCAACAACTCTCTACCAGTTCCAATTAGGTTGCTCATATGTGTGAATGTCCCCAGTCTTGTCCTTTTTAGAAGCCATTGTAGGTCAATTCCCACTGGTTAGGATGGTAGCACTGACGGACAAGTAATCTTCAGCACACTGATGAATATGTTTCAACCTGTGAAATAAGCAAAAACAGCAGTGCATTATATATACAGCATATATAATTATTAATATAATAATTATTATATAATTCCACAAAAAGTAAAAAAATCACTATTTTTATATAGCTTCTTACCAAGCAAAACTAAATTATATTAAATTAACAAAAATATCTTTAGAATTCCTAAGTCATGCTGCAACTTTTTAGCACCCCTCATATTTGGAATTTGAAAGTTGAAAAATTCGACACACCCTACTAATACACTCATTAGTAAAAGTTTACTAGATCACAACGACCTCAAAATTCCAAACAGATAGTTCGCTTACATCCTGGGTCGTCTGAAAAAAATTATTCACGAAAAGTCTTTCTTTTTTTATGCAGGAAGGAGGGGCCAAGGGAGAATGCCTGCAAAAGCAAACCCCTTACAGAAGAAGAAGAGCGCCACAATCAAGTTTTGGGGTTTTCGAGATGCTTAGACACACTGCGTTTGAAAGATGGGAGGACATAGGCAGAAGGAAAGATGGATTGACGAAGATTGTTGCAGAATTTACTGGTTGAGTAGATGAAAGACTGGACAAAAAAGGAATGAGAAAGTGTAGAAAGTCTGGTGCTGCGTGCTCTCTTTAAAGGACGAGTCATGCAGTTAGAGAGTTCAGAAGAGCAATGTCCGTTATAATAGCTATAGTAAAGAGAGTGAGGCACATTGCGGCGAAGAGAGAGAGAGATTGAAGACAGTCAGTAAGAGGCGGGAAATTCATGAGACGAAAAGCCTTTGATTCCACCCGGTCAAGTATGGTTGTGTGGGTTGAGCCACTCCACACATGAGAAGCATACTCCATACAGGGGCGAACAAGACCCCTGTACAAAGACAGCAACTGTGTGGGAGTGAAGAAACTGCGGAGGCGGTACAGTACACCTAATCTCTCAGAAGCTGTTTTGGAAAGAGAGTATATGTGACCTTTCAAGGAAAAATCACGAGAAAAAAACGCCAAGAATGTTAAGAGAAGAGGAAGGATTGAGTTGTGTGTTTTTGAAGGTAAGGGGAAAGTCGTGTGGAAGATTGTGACGAGTAGACAGATGGAGAAACTGAGTTTTTGAGGCATTAAAAATCACAAGGTTTTCTCTGCCGCAATCAGATATAGCAGAAAGATCAAAGGTAAGGTGTTCATAGTCGTTCCATGTGAATCATGAAGTGAATGCTGTGAGGGATGCTTTGGGAAGAAGTGAAGAGTGGAATCATCGGCATAGGAGTGAGAAGGACAGGAAGTGCGAATTAAAAGATCATTAATAAATAAAAGGAAAAGAGTGGGTGACAGGACAGAACCATGAGGAACATCATTGTTAATAGCTTTAGGAGAAGAACAGTAGCCATCTACAACTGCAGCTATAGATCGGCCAGAAAGGAAATTAGAGATGAAGGCACGGATAGAAGCAGGGCCGGATCTAGAAGTTGCGAGGCCCTAGGCAGATCTAGAAATTGCGAGGCCCTAGGCCTATATATATATGAAAATATGGACTTAATTATCGGTACTACACCAGCAATATTAGAATCCCGCATAGACAGAACTATGCCAGCACTTAAAAATTAAACCAAACCAAAATAATCACGCATGGAAATTGTATAAGAAATATAAATAAACATACAAATAAGTATAAATTATAATATGAATCAAGATTTGTATCAAAAATATAAGACAATGATTTCTAAGATTTATATAACATTATAGGTAATGACTTTCCATAGTATACAAACGTTTTTCATATGTGATGTATAAGAGATGTTGACATTTCATTTTTTATAATAGTGAGCGATCGACTTATCAGGCTAAATATTAATGCTTTAATATTTGGTTCAGATGCTCCTTCAATATTACAGCAATGCTTTTCTACTTTTCTTCGAGCTAAACTCTTCAATTAATTGAGAATAATCTAATGAATTTGTTATATCGTTTTCTATTGATAACATAGCTAATGATTGCAATCTCGCTTGAGACATGGTGGAACGCAAATATGTTTTAATAAGTTTGAGACGCGAGAAACTTCTTTCAGCCGAAGCAACAGTAACTGGGATGGTTAATACTATTCGAAGTACAACATAAACATTAGGATAAATCTCACTTAGTTGTTTTTGCACTATAAAACAAGGGCATTTCCGAGATCTGTTTTCTCAGGTATAAACCTGCAAAGTACTTTAAGTTCTTCATAGAGTTCTAAATCATTAATATCACTTGAACAGAACGCGCAAAACGGCTTGAGCGAGGCCCTAGGCGATCGCCTAGTTCACCTATAGCTAAATCCGGGCCTGGGTCATAGAAGGATAGTAACCGAAAAAGGGCAGTTTCGAAATTAAAGATTTGTGCAGGCTTTTGATATGTCTAGCGCAATAGCAAACGTTTCACCGAAATCCCGAAAGGAGAATGACCAAGAGTCAGAGAGATATGCAAGAAGATCGCTAGTAGAGCGTCCCTTGCAAATCCCAGAAGATTGTGAGAAGAGGTGTGTTTAAGAATCTTCCTATTAAGGACAGATTTAAAAACTTTAGAAAGGCAAGAAATTAAAGCAATTGGACGATTGTTGGAGGGTTGAGAGTGGTCTCCCTTCTTTGGAACAGGCTGGATGAAATCGAACTTCCAGCAGGAAGGAAAAGTACCAGATGAGAGACAAAGACGAAAGAGTTTGCCTAGGTAGGGTGTCAGCACAGAAGCACAGTTCTTAAGAACACCAGGAAGAACATCATCAGGACTGTGCGCCTTCCTATGGTTGAGCCCAGATAGGGCAGGAAAAATATCTTTAGTAGAGATTCTAATTTCAGACATAATAAGGTCAGAGGGAGGAGGAGATTGAAGAATAGCACCGGAATCGTCCAGGGTTGAATTGTAAGCGAAAGTTTGAGCGAAGAGTTCAGTTTTGTTAGGAGAAGAGGCGGCAACTGAGCCGTCGGAATGGAAAAGAGGATGGAAAGAAGAGGAAGTAAAGTTGTCAAAGAGGTTCTTAGCTAGATGCCAGAAAGAGCGAAAATTAGAATTGGATAGGTTTTAATATTTTTGTCGGATGAAGGAATGTTTGGCGAGTCGAAGAACAGATTTTGCACGATTCGGGCAGAAATATAAGCTGAGTGAGAGTCAGAAGTTGGATAGCCACGGTACCTTCTGAAAGTCTCCTCACTGTTGCGGATAGCATTAGAACAAGTAAAGTTAATTCAAGGTTTTTTTACATTAGTAGTTGGAATAGAAAATGGAATGTACGTCTCCGTGCCCGACAGAATCACCTCCGTGATGGCGCGCAGCACACTCGGAAGGGCCTCGCCCACGGAAGCAGTAATCATTCCATGTGAAATCACAGAAATACTGCCTGAGGGCCTCCCAATCAGAGGCGGCGAAGTGCCAAAGGCGCCTCCTCTTGGGAGGATCCAAAGGCCGAATTGGAGCGAAAGCACAGGAAACAGATATAAAATTGTGGTCGGAGTAGCCCAACAGATAAAAAGGTTTCACAGAGTAAGAAGAAGGATGAGAGGTAAGAAATAAATACAGAATGTTGGGCTTATCTCCAAGGTGATCGGGAATACGAGTAGGGTGCTGTACACTTTGATCTAGGTCATTCAGGATAGAAAAGTTGTAAGCTAGTTCACCAAGGATGTCAGTGAAATGGGAGGAAAGCGAAAGGGGTTAATATTCGATTTTACTCCCAGTCACAAGCAGTTGAACAAGTCCTATATATTGAATTGCCATTAAAAACTGACTAAAAAATATATATCTTATATGGTGCAAATTTGTTCAAATGTACTTTTTTTAATAAAATGTATTTCCTGTTTTGGCTATAATGTACTTTTTTCATAAAATATTTTTCTTGATTGGGCTATTTTTTCGCTACTCTGCGACTTACCGTATTTTCCGGCACCCCTAATTTTGAAGAGAAAATTTAGGTAAATAAAAATTTAGGAAAAAATATACCTCCTACCTCACTTCACATGTACAATTTTAACGAGTTAATTTTAACATGTACAATTAATTTTACATGTATAATTACTGGTAATTTTATATGTACAATTAATTTTAACATGTACAATTTTAACGAGTCGGCGACCGACGCGCCCTCTATCGTAAGTGATGAAATGAGTACCAAAACAGGCCGGGCAACACTCTTTGCCCAAAACTGCGATCATCATAACGTTCCAGTCAACTGTCACCCCAATGGCATCCAATCAGAAGAGATCGTCATGTACTGCCAGTTACAAATTGATGGTTATACAGTATGCAAAAGAACATGGGAATAGAGCTGCTACAAGATATTTTGGGCCGCCGCCAACTGAAAGTACGATTCGAGAATGGCAGAAGCAAGAGGAGAAGCTGAAGACCTTAGGACGAACGAAGCGTAATTTTCGAACGGGAGTTGTTAAGTGGCCGCAGTTAGAAGAACAGTTGAAAATCTGGATAATTGACAAGAGAAACTTGGGCATAGCAGTATCAACTAAAATGATTATTATGGGAGCAAGAAAAATTGCAACAGACAATGGAATCAGTGATTTTATGGGAACATCATCATGGTGCCAAAGATTTATGAAGAGGCAATGGCTAAGAATGCGAGTGAAAACAAGAATTGCACAGAGAATGCCAGATGAGTATGAACAGAAAATCCTAGAGCTTCACAGGTTTATTATCCATGCAAGACAAGAAACAAATATTGAACTGGGACAAATAGCAAACATGGACGAAGTTCCCCTTACTTTTGATGTCCCATCAAACAAAACTGTGGATTTAAAAGGAGTGAAAACAGTAACTATCAATACAACTGGCCATGAGAAATCGCATTACACTGCTGTTTTAGCATGTACTGCTGATGGCACAAAATTACCACCGATGTTAATTTTTAAGAGAAAAACACTTCCAAAAGAAAAAATATCAAATGGTATCCATGTTCATGTCCATCCAAAAGGTTGGATGGACGAGGACGGCATGAAAGTTTGGATAGAAAGAGTGTGAGCAAAACGTCCTGGTGGGATGCTAAAGAAACCATCCCTGTTAGTGTTGGATCAGTTCAGAGCCCACATAACTGATACAATTAAGAAGAGGTTTATAAATTAAAGACAAAGATAGCGGTAATTCCTGGTGGCCTTACTTCGCAATTTGCCACCTTTGGATGTATCAATAAACAAACCATTCAAAAACTTCATGCGTGAGGAATGGAATAAATGGATGGCTGCCCCAACTCAACAGGACGGATTAAGCGGCCCACTATTTCACAGGTGTGTCAGTGGGTCAAGACATCATGGGATGCAGTTAGAAAAGAGATAATAATAAAATCTTAAGAAATGTGGCATAAGTAATGCCCTGGATGGTACCAAGGATGACTTATTATACAAAGACAGTGAGAGTTCCAACACGAAGAGCAGCAGTGATGAAGAAGTTTCGGGTTTCGAAGACAGCGCTGAGGATCATGAGGATAGCAGCAGTGATGATGAATAAACCATATGGCAGTTTGTTTCCATTTATTATTTTTATATTTAGGTTCAATAATAAAAATTTTCTTTTTCTTTTAATTTGCATTTATAATGTTAAGAGTAAATACTGAATAAAAGGAATGTTTTTTTCCCTAAAAGTAATTGTTCAGTGCATAGTGCAAAAAATGTGCCACGAGACGATATACAGCCAAAATATAATAATACGACCATCCCTCCTCTACCAAAAATGTGTACCATCGCCGTATAACACGCAGGGTGATTTTTGGAGTATTTTAGGGGAAAAAAAGTGCGCTTTATACGCCGGGAAATACAGTAATTAGTTTGTTGTTTTCTGTTTTGGCTATTTTTTCGCGATTAAATTTTGTTAGTTTTGTGAGTTTTGTGCTAGCAGTATGACGTGTCAGTCCTGTGAACTTGATTTTGAAGACTTGCTTCGTCATGTGCCCTAGATGAAGACAAAGCATTGGATGTTTTTATCAATTACGGCGTTATTCGCTCATCCTTAACTTGCCCGAAATGTGACAGTGAGTGCCTAATACGAAAAGATCAGAAGATATTTAGGTGAAGTAACCAATATTAACCTGTTAGGTTAATTGAATACCCGGTTAGGTCAACTGAATGCCTGGTTAGGTTAATTGGATGCCCGGTTACGTCAACTGTACGCCCTTCATGATTTGTTAGGTTAAGTCGTGATATTTTCGTTAGTTTAAACGAAAATGACGAGAGCAAACTTTTTTGGTTAATTTTGAGGTGTTTTGCACATTTCCTGTGGTAATGCGTCGTTTACGAGATCTCGTAACATGAACATATCCTATATGTTTATGTTACGATATCTCAAAAACTACGCATTTGCACAGGAAATCAATGGCAGATTCGTGCAAAGCACCTCAAACTTGACCAGAAAAGTTTGCTCTCATTATGAAACCAGACGGTAAAATCGAATCTTTACCGCCAAAGGTAATGATAAACATTAAAACCTCCTAAAATGGAGATTTCAGCAAAGGGGGAGCGGGAAAGAATGTATTCTACTTTGGAAGTGAGGTAGTCAAAGAATTTTGGATAGTCAGTAAAATTAGGAGAAAGGTAAACAGCGCAGATGTATTTAGTTTGAGATTGGCATGTAAGCTGTAGCCAGAGGGTATAGAATTCGATGATTCGAGTTCGGGAATACGAGAGCAAGTTAGGTCATTGCGTACCAGAGGCGGAGCTAGCTAGGGGCAGGCGGGGCAGTGCCCCGGGGCCCGGGTCGTTTCAACAAGTGATAAGAAGTTATTTGAGAGAGCAACAAAGCTAGTAAATAAATATAAAAATGATATTTCCTCTGGATTTCCAAGTCAATTACTTTCTTTTCGAATGTGCTTAAAAACAGACATTGAAAAAATGATGACAATCTATGATCTATATTCATTTTTAATTAAAGACAACAGTACTTTGTGCTCAAGTTTTCCTGAAGTTGTGACTGCCATAACATTGTTCCTCACAATTCCTGTGACAGTTTCAAGTGCAGAGAGATCGTTTTCAAAACTTAAACTAATAAAGAACTATCTTCAAAATTCTATGAATGAAAAAAGATTAAGTGGACTCTCAATTATATCAATTGGAAACGAGAAAGCTAGAAATATTATCTTGGAGGATTTAATTAATGAATTTGCTGAAAGAAAGGCAAGAAAAGTCAAGTTCTGATGTTGTCGTAAGTAAACTTTTATTTCACGGTATCCTTTGGAGTGAAATTGAGTTTGAAGAAAGTGAGAGGACACAGAAAAGGGATTGCTGTCAGTCGTTCCAGACACCTGAGTTTCAGTGAGTAAAAGAAGATGAGGTTTAGAGGAGGAGAGGTGGCGTTCAACAGATTGAAAATTTGAGAAAAGGCCATGAATGTTGCAGATGTTTAAGAAAAGTGAATCAGACAGAGGCCCAGAACATCTCAAGTGGGCGGTAGCAGATCCAGCCCCGCTGCCCGAGTCTTCATTCCCGGTATCGGCAGCGGAGGAGCCAGAAGTGGGTATGATCCCCTCCTCAGGGGAGTGCGAGGCTCTTGAAGTTGATGCCATTTTTTAAATTTTGAAAAGATTACACTGGTATGCATATGAAATGTTTTTTCTGCTGTGAGGTTTTTTCAACTCATATTATATAATTCGACCATGCTGAATTCGAAAATGACATTGGTTTTCTCAATCAGGTCAGGTTTTTTCTCTATTGGCCATTTATTATAAGTCCAATTTTATCCCCAAATTTATTGATTTTTTTAGCTTAAACACTGTAGATACGAGTAATATTATAAGAACACTCGTGAAAAATGAAAACATTGTGTGAATAAATACTTTTATTCATACAATGAATATGGAAAAAAGTTTATTGAGGAAGGAATGAAGTTTTTTTGGCTTTCCGTCTGTGTTTTTCTTCGGGCACGTCTCGCTTCAAACACCAGCAATAGTCCGCCAGCATATTGATATCCCAGTTTCCCTGGTACCTCTCTTCCATTATTTTGATATCTTGGTGAAATCGTTCACCCTGTTCCTCACTATAATCCCCGCAATTTTCAGGAAAATAGTCCAAGTGGGACCACAAAAAGTGCATTTCAAAAAGTGCATTTTTATGGACATGCGCGACCCATGAGCTTTGAAAGCTTCCATCAAGTTTTCGACAACGGACTCGTATTCTGAACTTCTACGCTTGCCAAGAAAATCAGTGACAACTGATTTGAATGCCTGCCAGGCATTCTTCTCAGTTGGAGTCATTGCGTTTTCGAACTGAGTATCCTTGATCAAAGTTCGAATTTGAGGACCATCAAAAACCCCAGCATTTAGTTTAGCATCAGATATATGAGGAAATTTACTCTCGAGATATCGGAATGCTGAACCCTCCTTATTCATTGATTTGATGAAATTTTTCATCAAGCCCAACTTAATATGAAGTGGTGGGAGCAAAATTTTTGTTGGTGGTACAAGGGGCACTGAAACGACATTATGCGACCCAGGTTCAAAATTCTCTCTGGATGCCCATTCACGCTGTGCATAGTGCTTCTCATCCGCTCGGCAATCCCATTTGCAGAGGAAACATGGGTATTTCGTGTATCCCCCTTGCATTCCCAATACAAATGCCACAATCTGAAAAAAAATGAAAATATTTAAAGAATTTAGAGAATTTGTTCTATCAGATAAAAAAATCTATGCATTGGACTGTATCACTTCTGTGGGGAAGTTAAGTGTTCTTATACGCTCTCAAATAACCTTTGGAAAAACAACATAGTCAATAGCAATAGTTTACTTATGATATTAGTATTACCTTCAAATCTCCACAGATCCTCCAGTTATGTTGGTCGTATACGAGAGCATCCAGTAAAATTTTCATGTTATCGTAGCTCTCAGTAAGTTGTACGGAATGTGCTACAGGGACTGATGCAACCCTATTCCCAATGTTGAGAAGTACTGCTTTCAAACTTCGTTTAGACGAGTCTATAAATAGCCTCCATTCTGATGCGTTATATGGCAGGCCCAAGGATTCGATTAGCCCCTCAACATTGCAGCAGTACACTAAGGAAGAGGTATTTTCGTGCGCTGCAAAAAACTTGCGGAATTCTTCCTCTCGTTTCCTATACCAGGAGAATGTTGTTCCCGGAGCCAGCAAGTTGTCCTCTCGAAGTCGTGAGTCCAAGATCTCGGCAGCTAATTTGGAAAGTCCTAAATCCCTGGTAAGATCATTAAGTTTGGCCTGGTTGAGAGGCCTCGGCTCATTTGAAGCGGTATTTTGAGGTATATACGACTGGGACTGGTCATCGGCATTGGTCATTGATTCATCATCAGAATCATCGAAGTCCAGGGTTTGAGGTGGGTCGGGTATTGGAATTCCAGGACCATGGGGTACAGGTCTCATAGCAGAAGGAATGTCAGGGTATACAACAATGTGTTTATTCTTCTTGTTAACTCCTGAAAATAGAAACACAGAAACATGGATCTAAAACTTGCATATGAAATAGAGGAAGCATTCAGACAGTGGCGGCTCGTGAGGGAAGGCTGCGGTCTGTAAGATATGAAATAGGTCGATGGAGTCTGTATATTTTCTTTCTTTTTCATTCATATTGTCCCTTCGGGGACAATATGAATGAAAAAGAAAGAAAATATACAATCATTGTATATGTAAATGTAACTTGTATAACAATATGTATGTGTAAATGTATTTTCTATAACAATATGTATATGTAAATGTATGATTACCATTATGGTGAATATTATGCTATATATGGTGAATATTACATTATGGTGAATATTATGTCAAGTTTCATACGAGGATTTCAAAATATTTAAGAAAAATAAATTTATAAGCCCACCTAGGAGGTTTGTCATGCAGAAATAGCAATCTGTCACGTGATCCTTTCCTTCTCTCCAAATCATGGGAATTCCAAAAGGCAAAGATTTCGCTCTGCCTTTGCTCCATCTTCTCAAATTTTCAATGCACATCTTGCAGCACATATGAGGGGCGAAATTTTTGTCCTGGTCCCCTAGCTTAATTCCAAAGTATGCTCTATACATTGTCTTCACAAATTTAGTGATTTGGGACTGGTTATTTGGCATGGTAACCGTCCCACATATGTAGCAGAATCTATTGGGATCATTTTTACACGCTCTATTCATTATGAAATATTTTATCTATATGCCTGAAAAGTAAAAAAAGATATTATACAAGTGAAACAAGTGATGATAGATGTTACTGTTCCAATTCCGCTTTGACAAAATCACGAAAAATTCTATTTTACTTATGAGGCCATAGCCGGATAACCTGAGCTGATTGAGAAAAACGGATTGCAGATTCGAAATCAGCAGGAAACACTCTATAAGAATCACTTACAAAACCCTTGACAGCAAAATTGATGCATACCAGTGTTATATAGTGTGTAAGACGCATGTATATGTAGTGAAGAATAGGGAAAGAAGTGTGTGTTTGAGAGCTTGCTGGATTGCTCACAGGGTAGATGAGACACAGAAAAAGATCAGCTAAGGAGACAGTGGCAGGAGAAACGGGAGTTCCAGCACTCCCTATCTTCTGTCTAACGTCCCAACCCGGAGTACTTACCTGGTCGATTGGTGTCTACAATCTCCTCCTCCGAATACGATACGTCTTTAATATCATTTATACATGTATATGAGAGAGAGAGAGAGAGAGAGAGTTACAAGGACAAGAGGAACCCTCAAACACCTTCCGGTCCACTGTGGGAGGTTCCTGTTATTAAAAATGTTCATTTTTCTTTCAACTATTCCACCAGTACTAGAAAACTGGATCGAAAAGTATAAGGCTCTCTCTCCACTCTCCGTTCCCTCCCTGCCAGGGGCAGGTGCGGAAAAAGGTTGAAGAAAATACTGCACCTTGACCCTGGAAAAGTAGCTAAAGAAATTTTACAGGAAAGTGGAGAATATATAATTCTATAATTATGTACGCATACATAGAAACTGCGGAGGCGAACTCCTGCAGAGTTATGTTTTAATCTTAAATCATGAGAGTATTCAGAACTTTATCCAGTCTATTTTTAAACATATTTACACTTTGGATTGAAACACCTCTGAGGGAAGTTGGTTCCAGATATTGACTATTTTATAAGAGAAGAAATTGCCGAAGATAGCGGTACTAAATGCCTTTAGTTCCAGTTTGAACTTATTATTTCTTGTCGGGTTGGTATTAAATGAAAATAAGTTCCTGTCGTCTACCCTGTCTATTCCAGTGAGCATCTTGAAAACTTGAATAAGCTGACCGCGAAACCTCCTCGTCTCTGAGGTAAACAGATTTATGCGCTCCAATCTCCGTTGGTAGTTTTGCATTCTCATTGAAGGGATCAATTTTGTAGCCGTTGCTTGTACCCTTTCCAACTTTTCTACATCCTTCCTAAGGGACGGAGACCAAAACTGCGCCCAATATTAGAGTTCAGGTCTGACAAGTGAATTATAAAGACACATTACAGTCTCCTTGTTCCTAAACTGGAACTGTCTTTTAATACCATATGTCCCACAAAAAGTACACCCAACTTTAGATTGTACTAACTCCTCCAAAAATTGAGATATTTTGGATCTGTTTGTTTGATTTAACATAGCAAATTATTCTTTGTTAACGTTCAAATTTATTCATGTTTAAACGATTTAGTGTTTAAGCATCTGCTTTTAACTGAAGGGTACAACAAAATGGATTGCGCAAAATTGGTCAATGAAAATATAATGTGTGTGCTATCGATGTAATGAAAAGACAAATACATAATAATAGATACTTTAACATAATTTTAATAAGATACAAATCAGATTTTTCTTTATTCCTTATTGCAAAAGTTATGCTTAGTTTCGTTTTCTTTCAACATGACCGCCAATCCTATCGATACAAATCTGGAGTCGAGTTCTCATCTTCCCCATCACTCTTTTGATAAGATCTGGATTGTCTTTTAACAAGTTGATTTCAGCTGTGATGCGAGTCCTCAAATCATCTAAATTGATAGGTTGTGATGCAAATACTCTATTTTTCAAATGACCCCATAAAAAGTAATCACACGGGGTCAAGTCAGGGCTTCTGGGAGGCCATTGAATGTCATGGCCGGTAGCAATTACTCTTTGGTGGAAGACTTCCTGCAAGCTTTCCTTCACAATAACTCTCCTGTGAGCAGGAGCTCCGTCTTGCACCCACAAATACGATTAAATCGGTTTCCATAAGTAATACGTATTTGTGGAAGGATTTCTCGGTCTATCATTTCTAGGTAAGCTTCACCATTTAGATTACCATCGTAAAAGACCGGGCCAATTAACGCTCCATTACCGCACAGTCCTACCCAGAGAGACAGTTTTTGTCTAGAGTTATTCTTTTCGTAGATATGATTGTCAGGTGGATGATTTTTTGGTGCATACTGACGGCAGATTTGTCTGTTCACTAGACCATTCATAAAAAAGGCCGCCTCATCTCCAACCACTAATTGTTCCGTGAATCTTTCTGGTTTTTCAAGAAACCACTGGGCAAATCTTAGGCGGCGAGGTAGATCTCCTTCAATGAGTTGATGTCGAATTTCCATTGTGTATGGGTACAAATTCAAATCCTCACGAACTATTCGATGAAATGACATGCGTGAGAGTTCTGTACCATTTCGCCTGGTGGACGCTTTTGGATGTCTCTCTAATAAATGCCGAACATGCTGAATGTTCTCGTTTGCCGTCTTCGGATGGCCTGAACGTCCTTTGTTCAAATTGAGGACCGTTCCTTCTTCTTTGTATTTCCGAACATTCTTCAAAACTGTATGTTTAGTTGGAGAAGCTCTATCGGGAAATTGCAGTTCGAAGGTATTCTGAACTTGTTTTAAGCTTTTAGTTTGCAGATAAGTTGTGACCATGAGAACGCGCTGCCTTCGTGTAAACTGCATGATAAGGGTTTCAAAGTTATTTATAAATTTAGTAATTCAGATTCTTCATTTATATGTATGACTCGTATCTTAGATACAAAAGTTCGAATTATTTAAAAAAAATATTTGCAATATCCTTCGACATAAAAAGTAGCACATTGGTTAAAGCAAGAGGAGCTATCTGGCTGGGAGTAATGATCATTCTGCGCAACCCATTTTGCTGTACCCTTCAGTTAAAAGCAGATGCTTAAACACTAAATCGTTTAAACATGAATAAATTTGAACGTTAACAAAGAATAATTTGCTATATTAAATCAAACAAACAGATCCAAAATATCTCAATTTTTGGAGGAGTTAGTACAATCTAAAGTTGGGTGTACTTTTTTGTGGGACATATGGTATAACCTAATATGTTTAAGGCCCTTTTTTCGACTTCTGCACAGTGCTTTGACGGTTTGAAATCATTACTGATATAGACTCCTAACTCTTTTCTAGACCGGTCTCAATCAAGTTCCTCCCCAAGAGAGAGTAATCGATCTTCGGGTTTTTGTAACCTATGTGCATTGCCTTACATTTGTCCAAGTTCAACGGCATCTGCCAAGTACCAGACCATTTGCCCAAATTGTTAAGATCATTTTGAAGCGTTCTTAGGGCTTCCTCATTACCTACACTACTTCCTAATTTCGTATCGTCTGCAAATTTAGAAATTGTACTTAGGTACCCAACGTCTATATCGTTAATATAGATGATAAAAAGTAAAGGACCCAGAACGGAACCCTGTGGGACACCACTGGTGACGAGCGCTCACTCCGAAGCCACTCCATTTATTACCACTCTCTTTTTCCTATCTTTTAGCCAATCTTCAATCCAGTTGGAAACGAGCCCGGTGATTCCTAGTCCTCTAACTTTAGCCATCAATCTTGCGTGAGGGACTTTGTCAAAGGCTTTGTGAAAGTCGAGATACACTATATTGCTCTAGCTGTGTCGTACAAAGTGAACATATTATGGAAAAATTCTAACAGGTTTGTTAAACAAGATCTATTTCGCCTGAATACATATTGATAATAAAAATTAGATTGTTTGATTCGAGTTGATACACGATACGTTCTGTAATTATGGATTCCAACAGTTTGCCGACAACTGATGTTAAACTGATCGGGCGGTAATTACAAGGATTTTTCCCTATCACCGTTTTAAAAGATTGGTGTTACATTTGTTAACTTCCAGTCCGTTGGAACTTTCCCCAACTCGATTGATTGTTTGAATATGGTTACTAAGTCGTCAATAACATTGTGGCTAACCTCTTTTAATACCCTTGAAAGAAATTAGTCAGGACCAGGGATTTGTATTTATTCATCTTGTCAATTAGTTGCTGTACCTCATCTCTTGTAAAACTTATGGTCTCTATGGGATGGTCACCGTCATACGTAAGGAGCCATTCAAAAACCACGTGGTCCTCAAAGGGGGAGAGGGGGTTCATTATTTGACCACCAAGGGCCACATGGGGAGGGGGTCTTGACGTTTAACCACGTGACCAATACTAAACATTGAAATATCCTGTTTATAATATTGTTTATCATATCATATTTTATATATATATATTTGGTAAGCTCCAGAAAATTCCAGAAGACTTTATAAACAAATTCGCTGTACCTTTATTTCAGAAAATTCTAGAAGATTCGAATCTGTAACGTTCATGAAACACAAATTCACCATACTTCTAATTTGATTATTTTTAATTTGCTTCATTTTAATTTGCATTTTAATTTACATAAGATTAAGAAGGGGTGGGGGTGATATTAGAAGACCACGTGGTTTTGGAGGGGGTTTAAGTCATTGGCCACAAATGACCACAAGGGGGGAACGGATTTGAAAACCACCCGAAAAAGGACCACGTGGTTTTTGAATGACCCCTCTAATCCGAAGATTTGGCACTTCATTTGAGTCTTCCTCCGTGAAGACTAACGAAGAACTCGTTTAACGTATTAGCTATATCTTTATCACTGAATTTCAGTACACCATTTCTATCTTTTAGGGGATCTACAGAATTTTTAATTGGCTTTCTGCTATTAACATGGGCAAAAAACTATTTAGGGTTAACTTTACAGAGTGAGGCAATTCTAGTTTCTTCACCATGTTTAGCTGATCTACGAGTAATTAAGGACTTAACCCTCCGACGTAGGTTTATATAGTTTTCTGAATTAGTCAGGTTGAAATGTGACTGAAGTAGTTTGTAGGCTCTATTTCTCTCCTTAATAGCATTGCTAATTTCGTCGTTAAACAATTTCAACGACTTTCATGACAAGGAAACTATTTTAGTGGGTATAAAATTGTTCTGTAATATTCTAAATTTATCGCTGTATGAGCTCCAGGTGACATTGACATCTTCACTTATTAGAACTTCAGTAGTGTCTAGACTACTTCGGAACCTTTCAAAATTTGCTCTGGAGAAATCCAGTCTTATACGAGTCTTTTCTCGTGTATTAATTGGAACTTGAGGTCAAACCTAATCAAATTGTGATCGCTATTACTCAAATTTTCACCAATTGTCAGAGTTGGAGACTAAGTCATCTTCGTTCGTGAAAATGAGATCTAGTTTACTATTACCCCTTGTAGGACTGTCAACCCATTGACTTAATAAATTATCATCTTCATATTCCAACAGTCTTGAGCCATCAGCATCAGCTGTTTTATTTTCCCAATATATATTACCACAACCAAAATATCCAAAAATCACACTAATCTTATTATTCACTAATCTGCTTAATTGAGTATAGAAGTTTATATTCTTATCAATGTGGTAGTGAGGTGGCCAATATACTAGAAATAGATGTACTACTTTATTATTTAGATTTAGATCACTTCCCAACATTTCATGAGCAGATACGATATTACTGTTTACCGGGTGCAGGAAGTGACGAGCATACAAAAATACACCGCCTCCTTCCCTTCCGTTCCTATCTTTGTGAAACCTTTTGTAACCTACCACTTCAAATTCTCCTACAAAGTCACTTTATTGAGAATGAATCCAGGATTCCGTTATTCCTATGATGTCAAAATTCTCAGTTTTGACTAGCGCTATAAATTTCATTAGTTTGCTTCTAATTGAGCTAACATTAAATAGCACAATTTTAAGAGATTTTAAGTTGTTGTTTCTCCTAAATGGCCTGATTCGTTTCCCGAAGCAGGTGAATCAACTACTGGGGGATAGGATGAACTACTGTCGGAGGAGGACTGACTGCTGGGGGAGGAGGACTGACTGTTTGGGGAGGAAGACTGACTGCTGGGGAAGTAGGACCAATTGCTGGGGGAACAGGATCAATTGCTGGTTTGTGGGGGTCCTAATTTAAAAAGATTATACAGTACAAATTAATGTTCAGTAGAGGACTATACTACTTCTTACCCTTTTGATTAAAATGTGTCCCGTCCGAGCTAAGATATTCCCCGTTCCCGAAAAATGTAGGCCAAAAATCAACAAACTTTATTCCTTTTTCCTCGCAAATGTATTTAACTGTATTATTTATGCTAATAGCTTTACATAAGGTACAGTCACTAGCACACATTCTTGGGAGAATCCCTATAACCATTCACATATCTGTCTCTTCTTTAACCTTATCGGTTAGGCTCTTGAACCATTCTACAATGGTCTCTGTTTGCCCTGCTGTTCCCCCTTGAAAAAAGTAATTGCTACCAACATGTACAATGATGGGGCAACTTTTATTCTTGATATTAATGTGGTCTAATTTCCTATTTATCGTCTGACTCGTGGCACTTGGAAAGCATCGGAGTTTTCTCTTGGTCACATGTCTTGCTCCGAAAAAGTCCCCTTGATTCCTGACCGTAGAATCCCCAATTAAAAAGGATTCTTCTTCTTCGTCAGCAAATAAGTGAAACCTATTTTATATGGTAATGGATTTTGAATCCTTGTATTTTGATTTCGAGAGTCTTTTATTTTTGAGCATTTGAAATTCTTGTTCCTTCATCCTACTTTCCGGAATACTCACTGTATTTTCCAAGCGAGCCACGCTTTGTTCAAAATGTTTAACCTTAGAGTTTATATCTAATGATGGGTTTTCAATCTGGTCTTGTTCACTGGCTTGGATTTCCAGTGCCACGACCCGAGCTTCAAGCTATTTTTATCAATTCCTTTAGCGCTTTAACTTTCTTTTCGTGGTTTTCTCTAAGTTTACAAAACAAACATATACTTCAAGGATGTAATGTCGCTGAAATTACCTTCAGAGAAGTCGACACATCAATGATGAACTTTACATTAAAAGCATTCAGCTTTCAGTTTAGCTGGCCCTGTCAGATTTTCTGTTTTTAATAAAGTTACAATACGTTACTTAAACTAATACAATATGTTACTTTAATTAATGCAACGGATGGTGAGGGAGAAGTGGTGAATGCAGAAATATACACGGACAAGAGAGAAGCACGGAAATGGAAACGGAATTGAATACAGAATTGAATAGAACCCGTAGGCAGCCATTAGTAACAATGCAGAAAAATGTTACTTTAAATAATACAGTATGTTATTTTAATTAATACAACGGATAGTGAGGGACAAATGGTGAATGCAGGAAATAAACACGCACAAGCGAGAAGCTGGTCTCCATGACAGAATTGTTGTGTCCAAACCACTACTGGGGAAACAAAATAAGGCTAAAAGATTGGAGTAGGCAAGAGAATATCGAAATTTTACTGTAGACGAATGGGAAAAAGTTCTTTTTACTGATGAATCAAAAGCGGAACTTTCTGGGTTCCATAGAAGAGTTTATGTTAGAAGTAGAACCAACGAAAAACTGATAGATCCCTGCATAAAATATCGAGTAAAACATGGTGCAGGCAACATTCAAGTTTGGGGTTGTTTCAATTATTCTGGAGTTTGACATCTTCACAGAATCAATTACACTCTCACAAAAGAGAAGTACCACTCCATACTAGTGAGACATCAGGATTGAGGCTTTGTGGTCAAGGATTCATTTTCTAGCAGGATAACGACCCAAAGCACACTTTTAACCTTTGCATGAACTATCTCAACAAGACAAAATATGTAGGTGTTCTAGAAATTATGAAGTTTCCTCCACAAAGTCCTGATCTGAATCCAATAGAGCATCTTTGGGACCATTTGAAGAGTCTGAAAGCTAAAAAGAATATAACTTCTCTTGAATCTCTCTGAGAGAATGTAGAAGAATGCTGGAACGGCATAGCACAAGATGTTATCCAGAAACTTGTCGAATCTATGCCTCACAGAGTGGAAGCTGTCATTAAAGCAAAAGGTTATATATGCCCAATTGCCCATTTATATGCCCATATGTATAAATACACAAAACAAAATTGTTATATATATATATATATATATATATATATATATGGGATGAATTTCACAATTAAACACGTGAAATGAATGAATGATGCAAACCCACAAGGAAAAAGAAAAATGATAATTTTTTCTTTTTTTATGGGTTTGCATCATATATATATATATATATATATATATATATATATATATATATATATATATATATAACTTATATAGTTTAATTTAGTTTGGTCTGGACAACTGTTCGGTGTCGACTTGTGTTCGACTTCTTTGCAGCATCCCGACTCATTTGGGGGATGAGTTGAAGTTGAAAAAGTGTGGGACTCTTCAAGATTTTGCATGTTATCCATGCGGAGGGGCCATGCTAATTTTCCCTATACTAAAACTGGAACGATATATATATATATATATATATATATATATATATATATATATATATATGAAAACGAAAATGAAAATGAAAAGGTTTATTGGCAGACTATAGTCCATATGAGAATATTATTAATACAATGACAATTCATTATTAAGGATAGAAATATATACAATTGATTAGAAATAATACTGCACTGTCGAAGTTAAGTGGAGCTACAGACAGACGTTTTCGTACCAAGAAGTCCATAGCTTAGACTGCAGTGGTTCCCAACCTTTTTTGCGCCATGCCCCGCCTCGACACCTCAAAAAATTTGATGCCCCCCATTAATATAAAAACAAATTTGGTGTTGAAAAGGTATTATTTAAAATTTACAATAATATGAGTACATTTAATATGAGTTACCGTACATTCAATATGAGTAAATAAACTTGAGGTTGAAGCTAACTAAATTATTACCTTGAAATAAAATTTCTCAGTTGAAAAGTTATAATTTTAAATTTCAATAATATGAGTACATTCAATATGAGTTACATTAAATATGAGTCAAGAAACTTGACATTGAAGCTAACTATATTATTTCCTTGAAATAAAACTTCTCAGTTGAAAAGTTGCAATTTTAAATTCACAAAAAAGTAATTTAATCAATAATACCACTTTAAATTCACAATATTAGGTAAAAATACAGCAAATTCAAAGTTTGATAATCTCAAGTTAGTGAGATCCTTGAGCTTGGTGTTTACTACAAATGGTTTTGATTTCAGGCACTAACTTAGTTAGCTTCAGTCTTAAGTCTCCTCGTTTTGTGATATCCAGTCGGTTTCTTTTTTTCTGTAGTAAGTCACTTACAGCACTAAAACCACATTCCACCAAATATGAAGATGGGAATGGTAACAGTAGCTCTCTCGCCAAACGAGTTGAATTATTATGTATAAATTTCATTTTATTATTATGTATAAATTTCATTTTATTGTAGCATTTTCAAATTGCCCCCAAAAATTCAAATTGCCCCCCCTGTGGGGCGTGCGCCCCACGTTGGGAATCACTGGCTTAGAGGATAAATGGCAGGACTCATGGATAGCTTGGATGATCGGGTTGGTTGATTTTTTAATTCTTTGCATTAGACTGTGTTGAGCACGTCTTGTTACCTCCGGGAAGCTCGGGACATTGCGGGTAGCAAACATTTGCGAAGCTGAGCATCTCGGGGGTAATTTATGTAAGAGTCTAGAAGACCTGTTGTACAGCAAATTTAGGGTTCTGCCAGAACCTTTTTTATAATTCACCCAGAGTTGCTGACCGTAAATATTACTGCAGAAAGTACGAAAGAGTGTGTCTTTAGCTTCACTTGTACAGAAACGAAAGTTCCTTATGGTCATATTCGCTTTAGCACACAGGCTTCGAGATTGTTTTCTTATATCCGAGTCATCACTCAAGGAGCTGGTAATAGTTTGACCCAAATACTTAAACTCTTGTACTTCCTCAATTACTTCACCATTCATTTTAAACCTTATATCAGCTGGCTGACTACAGCTTTTAGGATGAAATTGCATAACCATAGTTTTTGTAACATTAAAAAGAATATCATGTTTCTGCGAATACACTTCGCAGACATTTAGTAGCCGATCCACACCTTTAACAGAGGGACTTATTAACACTATATCATCGGCATAAACTAAGTTATTTATCCTTGTGTTATCTATACAACATCCTACTGTTGCCTCATTAAGTGAAGCAATTAATCTGTCAATATACACATTAAACAGCATAGGGGAGAGCAAGGAGCCTTGTCTCACCCCGCAAGAGGAGCCAAAACACTCGGATAGTACATTGCCCCACCTAACAGTGAAAGATTGGTGGGAATACCAAAATTTCAATAAATTTAATATGTACATGGGAACCTTCCTGTCTTCTAGTTTTGCAAATAAAATATTGTGGTTCACCCTATCATATGCCTTACTTATATCAAGGAAACAGCTATAAATGGTTGAATTACCGTCAATGTATTTAGATATTGTTTCTTTAAGTACATAGATACACAGGTCAGTTGATTGGGACCTTTTAAAGCCAAACTGATTAGGAGATGTCCATAGGAAATCATTTAATCGGAGTAACAAGAGTTTTTCTAGTAGTTTCGAGAAGCAGGAAGCGACAGCAATAGGCCTGTAATTATTGCTGGACAGAATGTCTCCGTACTTATTTTTGACAATGGGCAAGATATATACCCTCATGAACTCTGCAGGGATATAGCTATGAGCAAGTATGGCTGATAGGAGCAATGATATATGCAGACATACTACGTCATTTGCATATTTTAAGTGCTCATTCGATAAGTCATCTACCCCTGACGCAGAACCAGTCTTTAACTCTTTAATTAACCTCTTTACTTCAGAAAATGATATCAAAATATTTTCCCTTGTTCCACCCACAATGGTTTCGCTGCAATCTATCTTAAGATTATCCCTACTCACACTATTAAGAATGTTAGAGTAGTGGTTTTTCCACAGCTTTGCAATTTCATCCTCCCCCGACACCCCCCTATATATATATATATATATAGTGACTATAGTCTATATATATATATATATATATATATATATATATATATATATATAAATTATATATATATATATAGTGACTATATATATATATTATATATATATATATATCGTTCCAGTTTTAGTATAGGGAAAATTAGCATAGCCCCTTCGCATGGATGACATGCAAAATCGTGAAGAGTCCCACACTTTTTCAACTTCAACACATCCCCCAAATGAGTCGGGATGCTGCAAAGAAGTCGAACACAAGTCGACACCGAACAGTTGTCCAGACGAAACTAAATTAAACTATATATATATATCTATATATATATATATATATATATATATATATGATGCAAACCCATAAGGAAAAAGGAAATAATCATTTTTCTTTTTCCTTGTGGGTTTCCATCATTCATTCATTTCACGTGTTTAATTGTGAAATTAATTCATCCCATATATATATATATATTATATTATTATATATATATATATATATAAATTTTGTTTTGTGTATTTATACATATGGGCATATAAAACTGAAGACCTATTTTCATACGTAAATTCAAAAGAGACAGATTACACCAGTACACATTTGAAAACTTCTCGATCGATTTTTTACAAACTAGTTGGTGATTCTATGTAATTGGAGTGCGCTGATCTCAAAAATATAGTTAGTTTTTCCCTATCACGTATGGTTTTCTTACTACATGGTGTGTCATAAATCCCCCATTTATCCCCAAATGTGAACCATCTTATCGAGACCAACATTGGATTGCACATGCTAAACCATAAATTTTGTTGTTATAGACTACAGTAACGCTTACATAATAATATAGGGTAAATATATATAACAACCAGTCCCGTTTCCAGCAAAATATTCTCTTCCCTCCCTCAATGGGTAGTTAACATTTGGGGACAGATGAAATATTACAACACCCCTTGTAGCACGAAATCTTTAGGTGATAGAGTAAAACCTAATTAAAGCAGAATTAAATAGCTCCTAGCTCTTGGACAAGCATATTGCTTGTTTATGAAAGAATAAAAAATAACTGAAAGAACACAATATATTTACCTTCTTTACTTGCAAACATTTCAGGACTTATTCCAAAGACTTAAGACTACGAAGGTAGATCTGACTAATGACGACTAAACCGGTGCTTCTTTGATGTTTTCTTATGCTGTGCGTTAGGCTGATCTCGTTGCAGCACCAGCAGTAATCCGCCATCATATTTGTATGCCATCTTCCTTGATATCTTCTTTCCATGGTTTTGATGTTCTGGTGAAATCGTTCCCCTTGCTCCTCACTGACATCTCCGAGATTTTTCGGGAAACCGGTCAAGATGCGAAAATAAGAAGTGAACTTTCAGGCTCATGTTGCAGCCTAAGGCGCAAAACTTTTTGAGCATATTTTCCACCAGTCTTTCATAATTTTGGCTTTCGTAGTTTCCCAAGAGGTTTCAAAACATCTTTGAAACCAAGCCATGCTTCTTTTTCTTTATTGGTCATTGTGTTCAGGAAATGATCGTCTGTCAATAATTTTCTAATCTGAGGACCTATAAAAACACCTTCCTTTATTTCTCGTAGCTAATCTTTGGCTATTATGAACAATGTACTTGAAACACTCACCTTATCTATTCAATGCTTTGACATACTGCTTCATCAAGCTAACTTAATGTGCAAGGTGGTAGGAGGATTTTATTTGGTTCAACTAGATGTTCATGTAAAATGTTCTTTGATCCTGGGTAAGATTCTCTCTAGGAGGCCAAGTTTTCCTCTTCCAGTGCTGGTCACGTGCTCGACTATCCCATTCGCAGATGAAACATGGCATCTTAGTGTATCCTGATTGCTGCCCAAGTAACATGCAAACGACTTTGAGATCCCCACACAATATCCATCTATGACTTTGATACTGAATTTTTTCCAGAAGCAGTTTCATGTTATCATAGGTCTCTTTTAAATGAGTAGAATTGGCCACTGGGATTGATGCATATTTGTTACCGTTGTGCAGTAACACTCCTTTTAGACTGGGTTTAGAGGAATCTATAAACAACCTCCAGTCACTGGTTTGGTATTCGATGCCTAGCTTGCACACTAATCCTGTGATGTCCTTGCAAAATACCAAGGGACCATCTTCTTCGAAAAAAGGCACGAAGTCTTTCTCACGATTTCTGTACCAAGCGAAGTATGTGTCGGATGCCAATAAATTGTTCTCCTGCAATCTAGACCCCAAAAGTTCTGCAGAGTCCTTAGGCAGATTCAATCCCTGACTAAGTCATTTAGTTGGGCTTGGGTTAATGGTTTAGGAGGATCTCGGTCAGCTGTTGGCTGTTCATAAACATCATCATTGTCTGGATTTGGAGCTGAATCAGAATCTGAATTGTATTGATCCAGACTCTCGGGTGGGCGGGGAATAGGAACTTCTGGACCATGGGGTACCGGCCATATTGCAGATGGAAGACTTGGGTATTGAAGGCTCTCTTTATTCTTTGCATTATAACCTTTAACATTGCAAGAACAGAAGTAGCAGTCGTCGGTATGGTTTCTAGGCTCGCGCCATACCATAGGGATCCCAAATGGCAAACTTTTCTTTTTACCTTTGCTCCAATTCCTTAGTGCCGCAACACACGTAAGACAAACTTTGTGTGGAGCCCAACTTTTGTCTTGATCTCCTAATTTAATTCCAAAATAAGCATGATAAGCTCTCTTAATGAAGGTCGTTACATTTTTCCTTTGTTTTACAACATACCGACCACAAACATAACAAAATATGTCTGGCCTATGGGTACATCCTCTAGAAGCCATTATTAAAATTTTAAAGACGTAATGTTAGAATTATCTATCTGAAAAATATGAAAAAAGGAAATTAATTAAAGATAAAAAAGGTAAAAAATTACAAAACGCCCCAAAATTGTTTTGCTAATAACTTTAAAACTGTGGGTGATACAAAAAAACTGGTAGCATTTTTTTAATTCAGCGTAGGAACTGCTTCAGAATCACAACTCAAAATAAAGAAATCGATTTTCATGCAGACCGGTGTTATCATTTGCTTTACACGCTTATTGTAAAATGTGAATTTTTTCTATACATTCCCTATTGAGTATTGCACATACGATTTCAATATTTCGTCTTTTTAATTGTTTTCCATTAAAGATAAAAACAAAACGGGAAAAAATTTCACTTAATATGAACATTTGTATTTTCACTTCCATAATTGTGAAAGACAAAAATGAATAAGAAATTGACATTTAAAATTAAAGCCTTCCAAAAACGTAATAAAACATTATGAAAGCAATTAACGAGAAATAATGCTATAAATGAGGAAAGAGAAGCAGTTTCAACGGAACAGTAATAAAAAAAAAGAAAATTAGTTTGTTTTTTGTTTATTTTTTATGAAAATAAAAAATTTATTTTTAGATTTTCACTCAAAACTGATGACGGGAATATGTTTTTTTTTCTTTTTAGATTTCACACACTGCAGTTTTGTAAATTGACTGCGTTTAATTTATTTTATTTTATTTTTGTATTTATTTTACTTTTGTGTTGGGTGTATTATAAGATAGGATTTTACCATTACATGTACTCTATGTAATGTAGTATTTTACAAAACTTCACCAATGTACTTTGTCTCGCACATTTTAAATGTTAATTGTGCGAATATCCAAACAGATAAATACTTCGATCCTTATTTGCCCCCAAGAAAGGGGGCTTTCGAAAGAAGGAAGCCGTATGATCAAATGTTCTTTGATGCATTCTGGCTTTGGTTAAAAACTGATGCATTGAATCTTGTGTCTATGTTACACTGTAATCCAAGATTCTTTTGTTTATATGAGGCGCTCCGGACCACAAGCTGACAAGCGCCGAAATTAAAAAATGGAGAAAATGCAGTTAAAATTTGTCAACTTGCAAAATGCCATAACTTTTGAACCAATAACGATATTTGATTGATTTCGACAGTAAGTACAGGTCCACAAACTGCTCCTTGACTCATCCACGGGATAGAGGAAGGGTGGGGGAATATAGTGGTATAAACAACTCAATTCTGGCCCCACTGGCGCTTGGCAGGTTGTGGTACGGAGCGCCTCATATAGAAGTATAGTGGCCTACGGATCACCAATTTGATGGGGCCAAGAAAGTAGGCTTACTATAATTAATGAATTATATTGAAATGAATAATTAAGGGTCACCAGTTTGGAAATACAGCCCAAACAAACAATATTTAATAAGGAGAGAAAAATTACTTTGTTGTTTTGTGTTTAATTATAAAAATAAACGAATTATTTGCCCACAGTGATTAACAATTCGGCCTAAGTATAGAATCTGTGGTTAAATTATTATTCAGGACAACGGCGCGGTTATATTTATTTAAAACATGCAAAGTATAAAATGCAAGTCCGACAAGTTTTTAAACGTGATATTTCTGTAGAATACGTCAAGAATTTCGTTTACATGCACTATAACAATAGGAGCAGCAGGACGACAAGCCATTATTGTTTAAAGCTAAGATTGCAATATTGACTAAATAAAACAAACAAATTGCGCCCCTGATTAACTGAATGCCTGGTTAGGTCAATTGAATTGCCAGTTAAGTCACTGTACGCCCTTGATGATTGGTTACGTTAAGTCGTGGTATTTTCGTTAAAACTAACGAAAATATCATGACTTAACCTAACCAATCGTCAAGGACGTACAGTTGACCTAACCGGCCATTCAATTGACCTAACCTGGCATTCATTTGACCTAACTGGGCATTCATTTGACCAGAGGCCGCAATTTGTTTGTTTTATTTAGTCAATATTGCAATCTTAGATTTAAACAATAATGGCTTTAAACAATAATGCCATTAGTTTTAAACAATAATAGCAGTGCTATGATAGATCACAGCACTGCATTATCACATGCTCATTGCTCACACTACAACAATAATATTCAGACTAAACTAGGTCTAAGCAGGCAACAAATAAACATTAACAAGAAGACGACGTAAACAGGAACAACTTTATATTTTCTAAATTTGACCACGGACGATATACCAGCACAGCATAAGAAATAATTTAACCACGGATTCTATACTTATGTCATCAATTCTATAACGGTATTTATAGTGATTAACAATTCTATAACGGTATTTTAAAATGTTACAGATGACTGATTAGCAATAAGAAATGGTTATACAGTCTAATTGTTAAGTAAGTACAAGTTCAGTATAATCGTTAAGTAAGTACACTAATTTCCGTAGGCTAATGAGATATGCAGCGGTGAACACAAAATAAGTAATTAAGCCAATAAAAACTGAAATAATGAAAGTACGGTATGGTACAGTAATTGGATTAGGGCAGTAAAAATGAAATGCATAAAGGAGCAAATAAACAATCAGATACACAATAAGTAAGTTATATGAATGAACAAGATAACAAGGATACAAAGCTGCGGTATTGGTACAACACTTGAATAGGCCTATTGCCGTCTTAACGGGAGAGTTAGTTTGAACGGTACTGAAGACACTTTTTAGGGCCTACGCGATTAGGCAGAGTTTGTGGACTTTTCAGCTTTAAATCCTGAATAGTTTAGCCAGGGCTGCCGAGAGCTGCCCCGGGCCCCGGGGAAGGATTGGTATATGGGCCCCCCTGTTTACTCAGTACTTTATTATGAATGTTTTTTGTGTACATAATAAGCAAACTGATTATATGTCCAAGTCACTATTCAAAACATGCAGTACCAGTCCATGCAGACAAGATAATTGTTTACTGCAAGATTTTCATAATTAGAAGTGTACTTTCTTTGCCTTCTCTCTAGCAAAATGGTAAATGATTCTGATGAAATTTAGAGTAGGGCTAACTGGCTTTCACTTACCGCAGATAATATTTTATCTGTTTCGGTTTGACTATGATAATCTCCATAAAATGTATGTTCATTAATTATATTTCCTCTATGTTATTTAATCAATTGCTTCATTAATATTTTAGATTTTATCCCCCCTCTTTCCGGGCCTCCTAGAGGTCCGGGCCCAGGGGATTTATCCCGGCTTCTCCGCCTTCTCGGCGGCCCTGAGTCTAGCACGACGTAACAAAGCACTGTAGGCCGAGCGAGGTCCTACAAGAGGATTACCGACCTGCGATGCCGACAGAAATAACTATGAAGTCTGAAGAAACCTACGTGAAGGTTTACTGTCCTGCGTTTCGATGTGGATAACTCTGAAGACTGAAGAAACCTACTTGAAGGTTTACCGTCCTGCGTTTCGACGTGGATAACTCTGAAGACTGACGAGGGCCTACGTGAAGTTTGACCGCATTGCGTTTCGCCGTAGATAACTCTGAAGACGTGTTGGCCTACCAGCAGGAGGATGTACTAGGGGCCTGTTCAGATACTTGTTAAACGGGCGCCGATCGAATTGCGGTGAAGGATGAATGAAGCCAGTGCCAGAAGGATGATGCCGGTAGAGTGTTGTTGTTTCTGGCGGGATGAAATTGTAGGTCGCCTCAAGTGTTGGTTCGCTTCGTGTATTGTTGAGGTGTTGTTTGAGGGACTGAGGCCGGCTTAGGTCGAACGGCGCTACGTGAAAGAAGAGATTCACGAGGAGTAGTAACGAGCAAAGTGAGGGCGATTTTCAGTGAATTCTTGCTTAATAGGCTCGTAAGACGATAACTTTTCGCGGGCCTTTTTGGGAAAAAAAACAAGCATCCTTTTGTTTCTCTCTCCTTGGAAACCATGTGTGTTTTTCGATTTCTGATGATTTCCAGATGTTTGCGAACGGCGAGAGGAAAGGAATTTCTCTGATTGGTCTCTACACAAGTAAGAAATCTCTCGACAAGTTAGGGACTGGCTTGTGATTGTGATCCTTGCACCCAGGAATACTATTTAAGTTTAGGTTATTGACACATAACTATTATTTTACTGCTAACTATTAATTAGCAATGAAAATTCTTGAATGAGGTCTTGCCCCAGGGGCCAAAACTTTTGCCCATATTGTTTCATTAGCGCGTAGTACAAAACGGTGCAAATAGATTATACTGTATAAAGACTTTCTTCTCTTCATAGCAATTATTCTTATTATTATCATCGGACCAAATATACTGTATATACATAATAATGGACTGATAAAATACTTGTGTCACACGCTATTTTAGGAAATTTTGTATCTTCATTTGCATATTTGCATGCAGTACTCAAACATAACTGAACTTTTCATACAGTTAAAAATGAACGAACATTATTGTATATTTAATAGAATGATATCATGGAATTAAAACGATCCTGAATGATTCTTCATTATTAATGGTGATGATAAGCATATTTATCATTTAAGTGTTGAAATACACGAAAGCACTCGAAATCACTTTCTCTCTTCCTTATTGGTGGGTGTGTATCGAGCTAACTTTTTTTGTACATAACATTTTATCGGCGAGTTTTTAGGGTTAGATTGGGTTGTGTTAAACTACGTTATATTAGATTAGATTAGGATTAGTTGGGTTTGGTTAGTCTAAGTTATTAGAATGTCGAATAAAATGTCTATAAGGTCCGTGTGTATACTATTAATTTTTTCACATGCCCGACAGTGAACTCAAACTACACTCAATTAATATCCGTAAATGCTCTATTTTACGATTTATGCATTTATGTTTGCGAAAGTCGAAGGATGGTTAGGTACGAAACCGAAGATTCATTTTATAATACTTTTAGAAGTTAATGTGTGTAAATATTCAATTGTATACTTATCAGATCTTATTTTATATATATATATATATATATAGGGTGAACCAAATGTAGGTGGACAGTAAATGATAACGTTTATTTTGAGAATACATATTTAATTTTTTGTATACTATAATACAAAATAAAATTTTAATAAATTTAGTTATAATATTTAATATAATATAACACAAACACCATAGTTATAATGAACACCATAGTTATAATGAACACCATAGTTATAATGAACACCATAGTTATAATGAACACCATAGTTATAATGAACACCATAGTTATAATGAACACCATAGTTATAATATAATATAACACAAACCGTATTCAACCTACTGTCCACCTACTTTTGGTTCACCGTATATATATATATATATATATATATATATATATGCAAAAATCTTGTCATGCATCTTGCATATTATGGAATGGACTTAATGGCGTGAGAATATTTTCCTATACATTCTTTTTCAAGGTTCACCAAAGGCAAAATATTTGTTTTCATTTTTACATTTACAGGTTTTTACCAAACCTCAATCAGACACACACACATACACACACACACAAAGAAGTTTGCATACCTGTTTCCGGGCTGCGTGACTGCGATCATCCCGTGTATGCCCATATATATATTATATACAAAATAGTCCAAAATTTATTTATAATATATTTTTTTATTATTTTTATTATTATTTTTATTATTTTTTTATTATGATCTTACTCCGCTGGAGTTTTATTTGTGGGGCCACTTGAAAGCCAAAGTGTACGAGGTCAAACTTCAGAACATTTTCCACCTTAAAGCACGCATTGTGGAGGCGTGTCAAGAAATTTCTGCGACTGTGATTCAGAAAGTGCTGTCGCAGTGGAGATTACGTCTTCAACTATGTGTGCGACACAACGGCGGACACTTTGAACAGATTATGTAATAAATTTTTGGACTATTTTGTAATTTTATTATTTTTCCCTATGGGTCCAGACTTACGGGACACCCTGTATATATATATATATATATATATATATATATATATATATATATATATTATATATATATATCAAGAGCACTTGCCAATTTGTTTGCGAGGTATCAAAGGACCTCATTGCACAATCCTTTCTTTGTATTTTGTTTGATGAATTCACATAATAATTATACCCTGAATGCTTAAGATTCTCATCGCATTCTAATTTCTGTTCACGCATATATTTTAATTAACCCTCACCATCAAAGAAAGAAAGAAAGAAAGAATATCAACTAGCGACCCAAATTATATATATATATATATATATATATTATTATATATATATATATATATATATATATATATATATATATATATATATATATATATATATATATATATATATATAGGGTGAACCAAATGTAGGTGGACAGTAAATGATAACGTTTATTTTGAGAATACATATTTAATTTTTTTGTATACTATAATACAAAATAAAATTTTAATAAATTTAGTTATAATATTTAATATAATATAACACAAACACCATAGTTATAATGAACACCATAGTTATAATATAATATAACACAAACCGTATTCAACCTACTGTCCACCTACTTTTGGTTCACCGTATATATATATATATATAATATATATATATATATATATATATATATATATATATATATATATATATATATATAATATATATATATATATATATATATACGGTGAACCAAAAGTAAGTGGACAGTAGGTTGAATACGGTTTGTGTTATATTATATTATAACTATGGTGTTCATTATAACTATGGTGTTTGTGTTATATTATATTAAATATTATAACTAAATTTATTAAAATTTTATTTTGTATTATAGTATACAAAAAATTAAATATGTATTCTCAAAATAAACGTTATCATTTACTGTCCACCTACATTTGGTTCACCCTATATATATATATATATATATATATATTATATATATATATATATATATATATAATATATATATATATATATATATATATATATATATATATATATATATATATATAATTTGGGTCGCTAGTTGATATTCTTTCTTTCTTTCTTTGATGGTGAGGGTTAATTAAAATATATGCGAGTGAACAGAAATTAGAATGCGATGAGAATCTTAAGCATTCAGGGTATAATTATTTTGTGAATTCATCAAACAAAATACAAAGAAAGGATTGTGCAATGAGGTCCTTTGATACCTCGCAAACAAATTGGCAAGTGCTCTTGATATATATATATATATATATATATATATATATATATATAATATAATATATATATGGGCATACACGGGATGATCGCAGTCACGCAGCCCGGAAACAGGTATGCAAACTTCTTTGTGTGTGTGTGTGTGTATGTGTGTGTGTCTGATTGAGGTTTGGTAAAAACTGTAAATGTAAAAATGAAAACAAATATTTTGCCTTTGGTGAACCTTGAAAAAGAATGTATAGGAAAATATTCTCACGCCATTAAGTCCATTCCATAATATGCAAGATGCATGACAAGACTGTAAAAAAGTTTAAATTAATGGATCAGATTAACGTTCAAATCGGCTCGCCCATTACTTCCAGTGAATAGAAGGAATATTATAATAAACATTTGGCAAGCCGAACGTACAGGAATCACCTATATAACATCATGACTGCTCGAATATACAACAGATTCAACGTTGTCCCAGCACTTTTTTATAGATTATACCAACAGCCATTATTTATATATATACACACTATGTATGTCATAAATGCTGAAATTAGTCAAACATTTGTGTGTAAATTTTCGTCCGTAGCCATTTTTTATCAGATTATATATTTTATACAGTATTTTAAAGTTTTTAATTACTTTCGCTTATGTTAAAATATGGGAGTTCTTAAGAAAGTTTAGAAAAAGTGTTTTTTTACCATATAAAATGATTATTTTTGCGTTTCACTCGCGTTAGGATTCTAATTAAAAAAACCTAACCTCGAAAAGGTAGGTCGTACAGAAAATCCAACTTATTTACAAAGTTCGACCTAATTGGTTTGAAAGGTGCCTTACTGTTGGTGTTACTTGGGGATTTAGGATATGTATGCAGTTTATATATTTTTTTATGTAGGAACGAGGGGGAAAGGGCGAGCGCCCGCAAAAATGCCTCCCCACCCTTTAGAAGAAGGAGAGAGTCGAAATCAAGGTATCCGATGCTCTTAAAAAAATGCCTTTTATTTATTAATTTAGAAAGATTGTGGGTGTGTAAGATGCATGTATGTGTAGGGAAGAATAGAGGGAGAAGTGTGTGTTTGAGAGCATGCTGGACTGCTCACAGGGTAGATGAGGCACAAAAAAGGATCAGCTAAGGAGAACATTGACAGGAGAAACGAGAGTTCCAGCACTCCCTGTCTCCTCCCTAACATCTCCCCCGGAGTACTTTCTTGGTCGATTGGTGTCAGTGATGTAGGTCTCGAGATCGGTCTCGGTCTCGAGACCGATCTCGAGACCCATTTTGCAGATCTCGATCTCGATCTCGGTCTCCGCTATTTAGATCTCGGTCTCGATCTCGGTCTCGACAGACGCGGTCTCGGTTTTTCTCCCCGAGACCTTTCGAGACCTCTCGAGACCGTAATGAAAAATACATGTTATTGGCATACTCATGATGGTGGCTTGGTTGAACAGATACAGTTCAGCATGTTTATGAAAGTTTGTAAAAGTAAGGGACGCTAGGTATTCACTAATCAGTCACCCTGTTTTGAGTTGCCACGTTTGTCTTGCGGGGGGGGGGGTTGCTGGATTTTTTTAGGTTAGCGCTACAAAAAAATTTGACCCTCCCCCCGCCCCCGTCAGATTAATTTTATTGAAAATGGAAACACTAAATAGAGAATTATATATATTATATATAAGTATATATTATAAGGCCACTTAGTGTTGCCAAACGGCGTGTCAACCTTTGTGGCCTGATAAAAACGATTATCCTCCCATCCAATATGTATTTGAAAAAAAAATGCTTCACACAAAAATAATGCAAGAAATACAGCATAAAGAAAACAGTACCGATAAATTCAATAAAGCATAGAACAACTCGACAACCCTTCACATCACTTATATTTACAACGTACCGATTCGTAGAAAAAATCGCAATTGCCAATTGTAAATGTTAAAAAAAATGACGTCATGAGCTTGGTCTCGATCTCGATCTCGGTCTCGAATTTTAAGGGTCTCGATCTCGGAAGGTAGATCTCGATCTCGAACCTTTGATCTCGGTCTCGATCTTGGTCTCACAGGATCAGGTCTCGGTCTCGGTCTCAGTCTCGGACTTGGTGGTCTCGACTACATCACTGATTGGTGTCTACAATCTTATGTACGTATATATGAGTATGAAAATGAAAAAGGAAAAGTTTATTGGCAGACCATAGTCCATATGACAAATACTAATAATATGAACTGACAATAGAATACAATTACAATTCAAATACTGAGGACAGAAACACAATTAATGAAAAATAGTACAGTAATGTCGAAGTTAAGTGGAGCTACAGACAGACCGTTTTCATACCATAAATTCCATAGCTTAGAAGACATACGGCAGGACTGATGAATAGCTTGGATAATCGGGTTGGTTGATGTTTTTAATTTTTTGCATTAGAGTGTATTGAGCACGTGTTGTTACCTCCGGGAAGCTCGGGACATTGTGGGTAGCAAACATTTGCAAAGCTGAGCATCTCGGGGGTAATTTATGTAGTAATGCGATATTTCGATTTGTTCTATTAAAAATGCATGAAATAGATTATTTTAAATATATTATATATATATATTTTTTTATTGGGGTTGATTAATCTCCTTTGCAACATCTAAGGTCATATGACGGAGGGGACCTACAGCTTTACGTGGGATCCGAACCACGAATCGCTACATAATCTGGGCGCGGAGGACGGTCTCCCGTCCAACCACTTCACAGACCCAATGTCGCTTAACTTCGCTGATCTCCCAAAATGAATATAGCAAAAAGAAAGTCAAATAACGTTTTTGGTAATTGAGATAATAAAATAGTTTTTACATGAATACAAGCATTAGATTAATTTTTAATTTACTTTAATTATAGTATTGTTTAGCTTTTTTTAAATGATTGATAAACTTGAACTTGTCCATCCTTCACTATGATCAATCATATGCGGCGTTCAAATTCTCGAAAAGCTTTTTCCAGCACGACTGTAGGGATGGAAGTCACTGCATCAACAATACGATGCTTAAGTTCTTCAATGTCTCTTGGTTTGCTAGTGTAGACTTTACTTTTCAGAAAACTCCATAGATAAAAATGGGCCGGCAATTTCATAGGTCCTCCCCCACCAATCCATCGTCCAGGGAAAGTCTCATTTAAAAACACTTTAACATTGCGAGCAAAGTGAAGTGGTGCTCCATCCTGTTGAAAGAAAGCTCTATGTAGCAGGCCAGGATTTTCCTGCAATTGTGGAATAAAGAACTCTCGTAACATGTTAAAGTACGAAATGCGGGTGACAGTGCGTTCATTAAAAAATAGGGTCCATAAATGTGGGAACTTCACAGGCCACACCATACGTTAACTTTAGGTAAATCCCCTTCATGTTCATACAGCTCATGAGGATTTTTCTCTCCCCAAATCCTACAATTGTGCCGACTAACATTGCCCGATATGCGAAATGTAGCCTTGTCATTATTCTGGAAAATGGAGTTTATTCTGAAAAGAAGAGAAAGTGACAATCAATATTCACAACCAACTAAAACTTATACGTTTAACCCTTGTAGTCATGTAAAAATCATTTCATTATCTCAACTACCAAAAAAGTTATTCGACCTTCTTTTTGCTATATTCATTTTGGAACACCCGTTATATATAGTAAAGAATAAGAGGACGAGAAGGTGGTACATGCAAAAATCTTAACTTTTTTACGTGGAGGTCAAAATATGACAATAAAACCCACAATAAAAGACAGAGTTTATTTCCACAACAGTTTCGATGCCCGCTGGCATCCTCTTCTGAACCATCTCTGAAAAGATATCGCTATCACTCTCCGGCTTCTAACATGGATACAATCAACCATTCCCAACCTTAATACATTTAGATTAAACTTCCCCCCTCGTATAATAACCCGGTAAGATGTGTTTTCAATTTTTGTATATTTTAGCCATAATCTTGCCTCTCCACATTTCATGTAACATTTTTTAATTATTATCATAGGACTGCATAAATATATTGTATGAAATCTTTTATTCACTATATTTGTTCACTTTTTTACTTTTAATTTTTTAGCACTGATGATGGAAATTGAATTTCCGAAACGTCTGACTAATAAACGTACCACCTTCTCGTCCTCTTATTCCTTACTAAGTTGCGGTTCCCTAAGAACAAACTCTTCAATCAAGTATATATATATATATATACTGTATATATACACATATATATATATATATATATATATACACACAATATATATATGTGTGTGTGTATACTGTGTGTATATATATATACATATGTATATACACATACACACACACACACAAGTCTTTAAGGATTTTATACATCCATGAAGTATTAGGGTGTGTCGAATTTTTCAACTTTCAAATTCCAAATATGAGGGGTGCTAAAAAGTTGCAGCATGACTTAGGAATTCTAAAGATATTTTTGTTAATTTAATATAATTTATTTCACAGGTTGAAACATATTCATCAGTGAGCTGAAGATTACTTGTCCGTCAGTGCTACCATCCTAACCAGTGGGAATTGACCTACATACAATGGCTTCTAAAAGGAGGAAAAGACTGGGGACATTCACACATATGAGCAACCTAATTGGAACTGGTAGAGAGTTGTTGCCCTCTGAACTCCCAACTCTGCGAGACGTTCTGAAATATGGGCTACTGCTAAGAGAACAAAGTGGTGAGGATGTGAAAAACTACCCAGCAGCCAGTCTTGCAAAGGACATTTACCCTAAAGTGCTTGAAAACTGGGAACGAGCAAACAGTTCTTTTGTAGCCCCTGTTGTAAATTCACGAGTCACAATCTTAAACAAGATCCAAGAGAGCTGGGAGCAGGCCAAAAACACATCTCTTGGGAGAGAAAAGCTACATGTCAAAGAGGCTTTCATTGCAAAACTTGACAAGCTTTTTGACATCCTCAGTTGCAAGTGTAAAATTGTTTTCTGCTCTGAATTTGGCTGCCTTGCAGATGCTGGTTGCAAAAACGAAACTCACATTAACTGTACATGCCCTAGGGAGATGAAGATCCCTGTGAAGGAACTTGCTTTCATTAAAGGTCAGAGAGACAAGTCTGGTTCTATTGGACCACATCAGATTGGCTTGCCAGATCAACCTGAGCACAACAGACAAGTCAAAAAGTAGAAGCGGCAAGAAGACGAAAGAAGAAGGCTTGCTGAATATAAGCAGACAAGTAAGCAGGATGTTTCAATGCCATCAAATGAAATAATTTTCTCTGATGATGAAAATGAAGAACAAATAGCTAATGCTCAAGATGGAAAGGATGGAAGTTATGAAGTGACATTAGAAATACCAAGCACGTCTTCAACTTCCAATAAAAAGCCAGAGTACAACACATTAGAAATACCTAATGTTGCTATGCATAGCATCAGATATGGTGTTGGCCTACGTGCCACAGCTGCCATCACCACTGCTGCCTTTATGGATGCTGGCTTGATCACTGAAGAAGACAAGAGACTTGTAGTTGATCACAATAAAGTCAAGAGGACCCAAGAAAAAGTTGAGATCCCTGGATCAGGAATTTGATGATCTTTGTAAGAAGGATGAAATTGACTGCATCTTCTTTGACGGCCGTCAAGATACAACTAAAGTTATGCTGAAAGCAGACAATTCAGATCGTCAGTTCACCAGCATCATCAAAGAAGAGCATTATTCTGTGTGCAGTGAGCCAGGTGGAAGATATCTCTACCACTTCACTCCTGAGAAAGGCTCAACGAGAAAAAACCTGCTGAAGTTATTGCTGATAATTTTGTAGATTTCATGAAGAAGAAGGGCATTGATAAAAGCCTGCAGGCCATTGGAGGTGATTCTACAAATGTTAACACTGGCTGGGAGGGTGGTTCCATGCATTGGGTAGAGGTCAAGCTTTGCCGTAAGCTGATCTGGTTGGTTTGTGCCCTCCACACTAACGAGTTACCCCTGCGACACTTGATCACAGCACTGGATGGGAAGACCTTGTCTATCAAGAAGTGGACAGGTAACATTGGCAAGATGCTAGACACTGCAACCGAACTTGAAATTGATCCTTCATTCACCAAACTCTCAATTGGAGAGCCTCTTACTTCACTGAGTGACAATGTCGTAAAGGATCTCTCTACTGATCAAGCGTACGGGTATAGGATCACACAGGCCATAAGGACAGGAGGACTTCCCACAGATCTGGCCCTTCTTGAAATTGGTCCAGTGAGCCATTCAAGGTGGTTGACAACAGCAAACAGGCTTTGTCGCATATGGGTTTCAAAACATGCCCTTAAAGGCAAAACCCTCAACAACTTAAGACTGATAGTGGAATACATTGTTGGTGTGTACTACCCCTGTTGGTTCTACATCAAAGTAAAACACTCTTGGGTGGAAGGCCCACGCCACATCTTGTTTCAGCTGCGGCTAGTTGGGCTGCAAAAGAAGGCTGTAGTGGATGCTGTTTTGCCAACCATCAAGCGCTCAGCATGGTATGCATTCAGCAAAATGATAATCCAGACACTCTTGTGCTCAGATGACAGTGAGGAGAGGAGAGCTGGTGTCCAAAAGATTGTTGACATGAGGGGTGGAGATGATGACACACTTGGAGGTCTTTCTGTACGTCCCAGGAAGACACCTTCCATCAACCCCAGTGCTTCTTCCGTGTTGGAGCTGACAGACTGGTCTGACGGGGTATTTGAACCTCCTTTGACATGTAAACTGACTACAGCGGAAGTAAAGAAGTTCTTTGACAAGCCTATGCAAGTTCCACAGTGGCCCTGTCATGCTCAGTCAATAGAGAGGTGTGTGAAACAAGTCACAGAGGCAGCAGGCAGGGTGTATACACATGAGAAACGTGAGGGCTATATCAGAGGCCAAGAAGCAAGTCGGCGGCTGATGTCCAAGAACGAATCAAAGCAAGACTTGATGAAACTTGTTTAAATATTTTTTTTTACTGATGTCATTACTTTCTAATGTTGTTTTATGATTACAAGGATATGTTTTATGATTACTAGGATGTTTTATGCAGAGAAACTAAAATTTTTATAGCATTACCTGACATTTTGAGAAGCTAAAATTAATAAATGTTGTTTTCCAAGAGCAATTTATGTGCTTTTTAACGAAACGTAGATTTACCAAGCTAAGTGTTGAGCAATCACAAAAATAATAGCAGATTTGAATTCTTCACATCCAAAAACATATTTTTAAAACCCCTCAGTGAAGGAATTGGCAAAAATTAATTTTCACCTCCCAAATTGACACACCCTAATGAAGTATACTAATATGATACCCGTCATACTCGTTATACGTTATTATGATACTTGTATATTCCTCTATACCCACATAATTGGAATTTAGCTGTCGACTTTATACAGATAAGTGTTCAAATGATGTAACAAATGAAACAAAAAGTCTACAAGAATTTTATTCACAAAAATATTTTGTTAAATTGTAATTTAATCTTCGAAGAGTTCTCCATCCGATATGATACATTTGTAGATTCTCTTTGTGAAACTGTTCTTTGTGCTTCTTCATTTATTCTGCAGCCAAGGGTATTCACATTTGGATAGATGAAACCAGGAGTGTAGAGTTTGTCAAACAAATAAACCCAAAGCCAGAAATCACATAGGGTTAAATCAGGTGATCTGACTGGCCACTCGATGGGACTCGCCGCCCAAGCCAACTTCCTTGAAGGTTCATATTCAGAATATGACGGGCAGTTGCAGAGGAATGTGGTGGCCCTCCATCATCTTGATAAAGCCAATTCCTGCCAACGCCATTAGTAAACTGTTGCAAAATGTTTTCTCTCAATACCTGGCAGTAGCGTTTTTCATCCATCGTATATCTCGATATGTCAAAGGAAACGAGTCATCAATAGTAGTATGGGCACAAACATTGAAAATAAATCTGCGGAGAGAATAAGCCGAATTTGATAATGACATTATTCATTATTCGTGAAGGTGACAATCAGGACTTCATTGTCCAAAGCGTGGGTCTGTTATATCGGTGTTACGACAGCTGATTGGTAGACAAATGTAACATAGCCCGCCCAGTTACATTAACAGCCAATCAGCAAACTTACGAACCGCCTATTAGTCTTTTGGGGGCCGTACTTGGGGATCATGCATAAAAGTGAGTATTTTTAGCTGGAACTCACAGCAGTTATTTCCACCAGTGAATAAACAAACACATTCCCTCCGTCATGAGTCAGTCAGAACTTTACAGTTTACCGGCTTTATATGAAGATGGAGACACTGCCGCGGTGTCTACAATTAATCTTTTTAACGCAATCGATCGGGTCGGATTATTTCCAACGCAAACCGTTGATATTTGTAATGACGCTCCTTACGATCCGGCACAAGGGATTGCAGTTGAAATGTAAGTGTAAAAATTTATGTGCCTGTAATTTTTTTTAGCCTATATATTTTCGTGTTCCTGAGGATGTCATTAGGAAAAAGCTCTTGAGCACTGTTCTGTGTTTCATATATATATATATATATATGGAGGGTTGTAGTAATTTGTTTTAATCTCATTACATTTTATTGTAAAATGCTTCATTAAAATAACATGTATACGCAATTTTTAATTATAGATTAGTTTGCAATAGTAATTAATATTATGGCAAAGTCTTGTTCTGATATATCTATTGATCAAAAATCGTTGAATTTTTTTAAAACTTATAACAATCAAGGCTCCTTTGGGGAGTTTTAAATAATTTTATAAATTCCATAATAAATTCATTTGAAAATGTGTGAAATAATCAAATTAATTTAAAATTATCCTTTCTCTCGTGTTATACAATCTTTTAGTGATAGGTTTGAAGAAACGTATGTCGTGGACCTGAATATGGAGGTAGAAGTTTTACTGCGCAGCCAACCAAGCGAATGACACATCATTAACGAAATAATGTCAGCTCTTCTTTTTCTTATGTTTCGGGTAAGAGCTTTTTTCTTTTTCGTGTGTTTCGGGTAAGAAGAATTAGCAATGTATTTTCATCAATTTATTAAATGAAAGAAATCATGTTTTATGAAATAGTACAAATTTTTTACAATTTTAAATAAGCTACAGAATACACAAACTAATATTGTTGGAGGCAATATTTATGCAATTATTAATTTTATATATACGATCAAAACATCATACTATGCAACGAGTGCGCACAATCGGAAAACGGTTTTTATCTGTCTGCATACCATTTCGTCGTTTCGTTGAGGTGACACGGGTCGAATAATTTCAATAAATTTATAAATTCCTTACCACGTGACATTAGCCCTGTTCAAAAATCAACTTTTCTTATTTTCATAGGTTTCTGTACTTTTTCCCATGCCTTTTGACCTGAAAAGGCCGAAAATCACAACCATTTTGACCTAGGTTGTTGGGAAGCATTGCCGCATGGAGCTTTAATTTTTCTGCCTTGAAATCGGCCAAAAGCACCAGTTCCGGGGTCCCTTGAATCATGTTTTGCACTATAACTTTTTATCTAAACAAGATAGAGCAACAAAATAGGCACCAAATTAAAGTGTTTTTAATCCTCTTTCTAACTTATACAATTATGATAGTCTTGGAACAAGAAATGGCACATTGGTACATACAAAGATTTCAGAAATATCACAAAATTCGTTTTCTCACACTCAAGGCAGACAAGGCGCCTTATTCATGACACAAATTTGAGATTAACATTTTGTCACAAGTCTATCGATCAAGAAGTGAAAGCATTACATGATGATTAATTTCATAATGACATTTACACAGTCAGTTGTTGAGAGTTTGTTTCTTGAAGCTGTCAAAGCGGCGTCTGTTGAACTCCACAGCTTGAAGGAGATAGTCCCTTTGCTTGGCATCTGTTGTTATGACATTTGCAAAGTCGCCCATCAACTTGACACCACGTTCAGCAATGTCATTCACCGCTTTCAGATTCTTAACATAGTCCAACGCTTTTCTGTAGTCCTCATTCTGTGGCCAAGACGTGACAGGTTCCAGAAGCCACTCGGATCCAATGTTCAGTGTGTCCAGCAGGAAATGTGATTCTGGGCCAATGAGATCAACCAGGGTGGTCTTAGCTGTGACTCTCTGGAATAGAGGCTTTCCTGTTCTGAAGCTGTCTGGCTTCTCAGTGGCATGTAACTGGGCAGCAATGTCGTGCTTCAATGTGTCACTCAATCTACTGCTGAACAGGGCAAATGGCACGACTTCCTGCGTCAGGTACCATTTGTGGTTTTCCATCTTATTAAGTACTGCATCAGCAAGCTCTGGGTCAGTTTTCTTGTACTTCAACATGTCCTGGATTAGACTTAGATCATTCACGGGAGCATCTGCAGCAGACATTGACATCATCCATACAGGAGTGTAGAACAGCGCAAGGAAGGTGTTGAGTCTTTCCAGCTTTGATACAGTGTCTTCGTCGTACTCAAGTTGATCTGCAAACATCAGCATTTTCATTGAGTACAGGTTTCTGGCCATCCATCTGGCCTGATGAATGGCGCCTGGTCGACTCCAGTGAATACCTCGAGGAGGCGTTCCTCCAAGAACAATGACTGTCAGTTCAGCCATTTCCCTGTAGTCGGCTCTTGGAAGCCTTTCTTCTGTTAGAATGTCTTGGATTATTTCTTCACTGTTCTTCTTCTTTTCCTTCAGCCATTTGCTGTTGATAGCCAGCTTTTTGGGTTTTCCTTGGACAAGTCCGTCCAAACATCCTTCAGATGCTCAAACCAGGGATTATCTGGCCCCTTCACCTTCCCAAACAGCTTCTCCCAAACTGCTCCTACTAGGATTTCCAGGATGTGATGTCGACAGGCCAGATAAAACACCTTTTTGTTCAGCATTTTCTCTAGCAGTTTGGCAGCTCCTCTGTGAACTCCACTGTTACTGGATGTAGTGTCAAAAACAAGGGCAGTAACATTATCCGTAAGTTCCCATGTCTCCAGTAAATCCATTGAAGCCTCAGCCTGAGCTGTGCCAGAAGAATTGTCGATGACAGGTACTCCCAATAACTTTCCTTCAGTGTATGAAGGTGGACCAGACACTAGCACAGCTAAAGTCTCTGAGGCACTTCCAGGTTCACTGCCCAAGACATCTTTGAGCAACTTTCCATCCCAGTGTAAGGCAGCGTACTGTGGGGGGTTTTCACAAAACTTGGACATGTGACTCTGGCTGATATTATACCTGGACAGCATTCTGTTGCGACGTGTTGTTGAGGTTGAGATGACGAAGTTATCCAGATCAGCCCCTCCAGCTTTCAAGGTGGCAGAAACCATGGCAGTAACTTGATTGTCTGATAAACCAAGACGATCAGCTGTATTGCAGATGACATCACATTCCATGACCTTCCTTGGAAACGTCAAAGTCACACTAGTCACAGTGTCTTGATGGTGAGAACATCCAGGACGAGGCTGATGGTAATCCATGTCCTCTGTGTTAGCGTCGTTGTCAGTTGAGTCACCCCAGGTAATGTCATCCACATGAACAACTGCCTCTTGTTCTGCTGCAGCTGTAAAATAGTACAACATGTTAAGACAGTAATTGTTAAGTACATGCTAAATATCGCAATGGAGTAAAACTTAAAACTTTTTGTAACGTTCAAAGTAATTAGTTTTACCTTGTTCTTGTCTATGCTGCAGTCTTTCATTCCTCGCTGCTTGCTGCAGGGATCTTGTCTCAAAAATCTTGTCATGACCAGACATATGACCTTTCCTCTCAGTCTTTTGGTCTTCGTAGAACCTGATATCCTCATCTTTCTTCTCTCTGGATAACAGTCTGTTGTTCTGTATTTCCTGGATTGCATCTGGAGCTCCTATATCGAACAGGCTGTCTAATTCCAGCACAAATGCTCCTCTTTTTCCTCCAGGGTTACTTGCTCTTCCTTTGCTTTTCACCAGAGCACGATGTTTCTCATGTAGTTTCATGAAGAGCTTCATTGCGTTGTACTTGGTCATTGTCTTGATCCTAGCCATCTGCCAGAATGGGATGATAGATTCAACTGTTTCATATGCAAGGTCTTGAACCATGGGCCTCCCTGCATTTTCCGGTAAATTCTGAAGATTAAGGAAATACTGGAACGCCTGTCTGTTGGTGGGAAGCTGGGAACCACTGATAAAAGCTGAAGGGTATCCAACCAGGAAAGTTTCAGTGAGAGATCTGGTAGATGGCCCAGTTGACACCTGCCTGTGGACAGTACGTGGAGGTTCTGAGATATCAACTGTGCGCCCACGGAGCTCCCTCAGCTCCTTGCTTAATGCCATTGTGAAGTTGTAACTTGTAGATGGTTTTCTAGATTCTGATTGAGTTTCTGTTGTTTCCTGAAAAATGATAGATAATTATTATTATTATTATTATTATTAATTATTATTTATTATATTATTATTATTATTATTATTATATTATTATATTATTATTTATTAATTTTATGCTCTTTCATTTGATACCTAATTTGTTGCTCTATCTTGTTTAGATCAAAAGTTAAAGTGCAAAACATAATTCAAGGGACCCCGGAATTGGCGCTTTGGCCGATTTCAAGGCAGAAAATTTAAAGCTCCATGCGGCAATGCTTCCCAACATCCTAGGTCAAAATAGTTGTGATTTTCGGCTTTTTCAGGTCAAAAGCATGGGAAAATGTACAGAAACCTATAAAAATAAAAAAAGTTGATTTTTGAACAGGCCTAACGTGACATATGCATGAGAAATGAAAGGCAGTATATCCCGCAAGTATTAATAAAATATCCTTGGGTCGGTAGGATTCCAAAATTTCGGAGATATGCACTGCTCGAGAAATTTACAATAACAGGGTCACTCCAGGGATGAGTCCCGAGTGAATAAAATAGAACATGCGGTCCCTATTTTTAAAATAGATTGCAAACCAATGAATCCCTTCACCACCAATAACATCTGTGTTCATAATAAGACCATCGCAATCTCGTAGTTGGCAATTTCAATGGTTCATTCGTCGCAAACACACCGATAAATTTTGAACGTGTGATTCGTTCTCTATTCATTACTTTCTGAAGTGTATTCGCATCCATTTTAAAAGTCAGTGACAACGCTCCTAACTCTGTCTACTTCTATTAGGGCTTGTGACTCGAGGTATACTAGCACACTAATAGGCGCGTCTATCGGCTTGGTGAATTCCAATCTGACTGAGATGTTTCCACACTGTTGTTGACTTAAGTGTGTATTTACATTAGCAGTTAAGTCAGGTGTGATGTCAAACGGATAAAGATTAAATTGATCGAAGAATTCTTTCTACGTTACCCCAATCCCGATCTCATCACAGTCACCTGCAATATGGGCAGATTACTATTTGCTCTCGCGCAAAGCGGGACACAGCGTCTGATGAATAATCCATACCCATAGCCCCGCCAAACGCAACGCCATTGATCTACAGAGTTATATTTTTAATGCCGAAATTCTCGAATTTAGAGGCACTCTTTTTATATTTTCCATTCACCGAAGCGTATTCCTGCATTCCAATTAATATCCTTTTAGGCATAAATCCCAGGGCGATGTTTGCTATTTGTTTCGATGCCAACCCTGCTGGCACCGTGTATAGTTTGATCTGTACTCTGTTAATTGGGTATTTTACTGTGGCATGTAGTAAATTTTTCTCAATTTCTATTTGTTTAGGCAATCTTAATTTCACACGGCGTACGCGTAGGTATGTTCCCATATTATGAATCACAACGGGCTTTGCACCCTCTTCTTGATCACCACCAAGATTTAAACAGATCTCAGGATTCGTGCTGGTGAGCTTTATTTTGATATCCACCCCATTCACAAGCAACTTCTCCAGGAATGTGAAGTCTGTACGTAGGCGTCGAAAACACTCATATCTCTTCTTTTTAGAATTTTTAAATTTGTTCTTTATACTACTTTCGTAGTATAAAGGTTGAATATGGAGTGCAGAACGTTTGTTTCAGGGTATACAGCATATTTTCATCGCAGTCTGTTCCATCAGAATGGGCTATACGTAGTTTAGCGTACATGTGCACAGAGCTTGGGTCAAAAAGTAAGGGCCTGAGCTAGGTATAACGAATTCTGTTGGAGCACTCGGGAACTAATTGTGTTAAAAGGGTTAACTGTAATAAAGTCACTGTGTTGGGTGCATGTCAAAGAGTGATTCATGAGATCAATGTCCTTAGCTTATAGCAGTCAGAAAAATAGTCAAACAGAGGTTTCATTCGCTTAGAACACTTCTTTTTTAATATCCTTTTACGTTTAACGCCACTTGCTGGTAATCACTTCTTCCGGACAGCCCTTTCTTCTTCCCACCACCACGCATTTTTCTCTTTGCATCTTTGATAATTTCGTCCCGTGTACGTTTTAAGTGTTTTTTTATAGCTTCTTTAGGTTTAGCCCCAGCCATTATGTCTTCTGCCGTGTTAAAACCTGATTGTAGCGCTTTCCTCCCGAGATATCTGGCACCCCTCTTCAGCAAGGGAACAGCCGTACGTAGTATGCAGGGTTTTCTTTCCTATATGCCAGGTGGGGTAGCAACCCCCCCAAAGCTCTCTACTACCCTCCCTGAAATTTTGCAAAATGAAGGGTTTTCAAACACACCAATTATATTATTATTACAATGATTACAATGATATTAAATGATTTTTGATGAATGAATTGAGCAAGATTTTGTAAATAATAGAAGACAAAAATAATTATGTAATATTCATCTCTAACACCACATTCTCTGTTACTGAACCAGTCTCAACTACTCAAGAAGTAGCTGTAATCAACATAGATGATGCAGATGGACCAGGTGTATTCTCACATGAGAGAACCTCATCTTGGCTGATTTTGGACTTCTTATTAGAGTGTTCATCTTTATCATGTTTTTTAGAAAATTCTGTTTCTTTTTGCTTCTTAGCAAAGAATTTTCTGATATCCGCCATATTGAATTTGACTATTAGTACGAACTACAAAAAACTATAAACATCAATACTTTAAACTCTATGAATAAGCAGAACCCTATAAAAATAAAAAATAATTAATTATTTTCATATACAGTATTGAAAACTATAATACATTAATAATTAATACTCCAAATGATATAATTTGGACTTTCCTGAGGGGGCGAAGGATGGCAATTTTGGCTGCCTTGAGCTATCATTTTAAGGCAATTTCAAGTTTGGAACAGCACAGAAATGCTAAGCGTTCCTCTCGTGGCTCGCTTCGCTCGCCCCTCAAGTAACTCCACATACCACTACTTTCACCTTTCCTCTTAGCACCCACTGATATTTTAAAAAGCCAGTCACATGCCATCACCGAAATTTTGCAACCTTCGACGAACTACCCCTCTACGAAATATCTGAAAAAAAACCTGGTATGGTTGAAAAAATGGATCTAAGTCCACTACCACGCTGGTATCTCACACCTCGATAGACTGTGAAAGGCTTTCTGTCCATTATAACTCAGTGCGTCGAAAGTGCAGCTTCACTGTTAATTTCCCATCACCGAATGGGAAATTTTTTCCCTCAATCGTTCTTATATATATTGAGATATTGGTTATTAGATTAGTCGAGACATTCACATAATGGGGCCTGTCATATGTAATACTCATGCTCTTCCCTCTATGGTTGGGAATGTGAGCAATGCAACAGGCGTGCCCGGGTATCCCCAACAAACTCGTACTCCACTATATTGCTGTAGATATTGCACATGTCTGGGGTGGATAAACAGCAACCAATTTCTCCAATTTCATCTGATACATTAGGCTGGAAAAATCATGTTGTACCTCGTGAAAGGTATCTCTTTGGAAGGCTGATCGATATCGACCCTCGCATATAATTTTGTATAGCCCTTTGTCTTTAATATTTCTGTTACCCTTTGATTTTAGGAATAGAGTATGTGCAGGGTTTTCTTTGTTTACGATTTCGTATACTAAATCAGCCGTAAGATTTGAGTTTTTTAAACTTACGTTTAAGTCTCTCACAACATCCCTAGCCGCACCATAATAACCCTGACCTAGTGTTACTACTGTATTGTAATACTGTGCATCCCCAATCAGGGCGATACGTATGGTTTCATCCCGAATTACCCCGGATTTTTCACACTCATTAGGGTCTCTAAGAACCGTAAAAATGAAATCTTTGTAATCAATATTTAAAAAGAGGGTGTCCAGCTGAATTTCGCATATCCCCACCTCATACGAATCACGACCCAATTCAATGGGTCGATGGAGTTCTGTTACAAAGTTGGCTAGTTTGTTGTTAGGATGTACAGCCAGGGACGAAGAGGAAGGTAGTGTGGGGTAGAAATGGTTAGGTGCCATGTTGTATACTATTTAAGCTTCATTATTGCAGCAGCTTTTATATAGGTGTTGAGGCTTTCTGGGTACCCCATTCATTTCACCAAGTACATTTTTCTCTTTCCTGAGCATTTGCTTCCTAAAATTTTTTCAATTTTAAACACATTTTTTTCTAAATTAAATTACTTTCTACAACACCTCGCGGTAAAAGCCTCCTGCGATTTCTTCCCCATTCAAATCTTCAACGTAATACGACATTATCTCTCCATAAAGTCTCATACCCCTAACTTTAAAAATCTCACGTGTCCAACCTTGCTCAAATCCATTCTCGAATTTATTCCCGAACGCGACAGCCTTACATAATCATTGATTTTGAAACGTGCAGAATGTGGCGGTGTTCTACAAACATCTCTTCTCACATCGGGCTATGTGCGCGTACCTCTTTCTAAAATCTCGTTAGGTGTTGTCCCAATCGTGCGATGGTGTAAGCCAGGGGTTCCCAAACTTTTACCACCAAGGACCCCTAAATATTAATTCCGTACGGACATAGACCCCCCACAAAAAAATTATGAATTGAGTTACAAACTATATTATATTTCATAAACATAGATAGCTTTTAAATTAATGTAAAATTAAACATTCTACGCTCATTAAACCAGTTTAATAAACACTTACCGAATGTCTAGTGTGAAATGGAAATTTATTTTAATATAGTTAATGTTACTATTTTCCCAAAAGCTTAGAGACCCCCTGGAAGCTTCCTACAGACCCCTGGGGGTCTGTACAGACCACTTTGGGAATCCCTGGTGTAAGTGGTTGTATGAGGAGGCGAATGATTCCAGAATGTCTATATATCTGTATGTGTTTTTATTTGTAAAATTGCGATGCATGCGCTTCTTTATGGTACGTTGAACTCTTTCAGCTAAAGAGGCCTTATGTTTAAAATTGGTAGTGTAGGAGCTGATATTAAACTCTATCAACATGTTCTGAAAAGCTCGGCCTATAAATTCTTTCCCCTTACCCATATCAAAGTAGCCAGGAATCTTGTTTCCTTTCAACATCAACGTTTTGGTGGCTTTATCAACTGTTTCAGGCGATTTATTTTTCAGAGGAATTAGCCACATATATCTAGAGAATACATCTATTATGAATAGGATCTACAGATCTACAGAAGCTTAGACTAACAAAGACCCTAAAAGCCACTCTAAGTTAGCCCGAGAGAAAGAAGAGAGTATGGGTTAAAAGAAGAGAATAATTTAAGGGGTTAAGTTAGTAGCAAAACCTATCATTCGTGGGTTAACATTCATTCAGAAAAAGATAGAGAAAGACTCACCATCATTATCCGACGGCAACTGCCGGCAGGTCGGAAAAATAGTCGAAGAGAATAGGAAAGGAGTGAAAGATGAAAAGAAGTAAAATAAGAACGCTTACAAACCATGCAAACACAGTTTTAACTCAAACACTGTCATACCATGCAAACTACAGACATGCAGTAACGAGAGCTACAGACATGCAAGTAAAGAGGATAAGAAGAGAAAAAAAGTATGAAGAGTATAACAAAAAGTGAGTTAGTTTACGCTACGAGCTATAGCGAAGTTCGTGTTAGTCTAATTTTTTTTCAATAATTTTATTGCTGGCATATCACACGCTGGCATATGAAACGCTGGCATGTCACAAGCTGGCATTAATCGTCAACAGACTCATCTTCGACCATTACCCCCAGAGTTCCTGTTGCTAACTGTTTTATTATTTTAAACAACGTTAATATTTTTAAAATGCCTATCTAAACGGTTTTAAACATATTGACTCTGGTAGAGTTCACGACGGACGAGGGAAGATTATTCCATTTATCAATTACTTTAAACGTAAAAAAGTTTTCAGCGAAGTTAGTAATGAAACGTCTGCACGTAATTTAAATCTGTTATTAGCATATTGCTATTATCAAAAGTGAACAGTTTGTCAAAATTTACGTTATCGATTTTATTAACGATTTTGAAAACTTCAATAGGCTCCCCCACTAATCTCCTAGTTTCGAGTGAATGCAAGTCTAACTCTTTAATCCTATTTTCGTAAGACTTGTTGCGCAATGACGGAATTAATTTTTGGCGCGACGCTGAAACCTTTCCAACCTATCAATATCCTAACACAAATATGGCATCAAAACTGAACGGCATATTCTAAATGAGGCCTGACTAGAGACTTGTAAAGGGACAATGTAATATTCTTCGATTTAAATTCGAAATTACGTGCTATGAAGCCTAACATCCTATAAGCTTTTGCGCAAGACTCCAGGCACTGGTTTCTAACTTTTAAATCCTTAGATACGCGTACGCCTAAATCTACTTCCTCGTCAACGCTCGGTAACTGTCTATCGTCCATCGTGTGCGTGTAATTATTGTTACGGGAACCTATATGCAAAACTTTACATTTGTCTATGTTAAATTGCATCTGCCACTTATCCGTCCACTCCATAATCCTATTTACATCGTCTTGGAGCCTATTTCTATCGTCCACGTTAACAACTTTACCGCCTATTTTAGTACCGGTATTTTCTGCGAATTTTGACACGTTACTGGTCAAGCCTACATCTATGCCGTTAATGTAGATCACGAATAGCAATGGGCCTAACACTGAATCCTGAGAGATACCAATACCTACATCCAGCCACCCCGATTCCCTACCATTAACAACGACCCTGTTTCCTGGTACGAAACCATTCCTTTAACCAGTTAGTCACCTCACCGCGTATACCGTGCGCTTTAACCTTCGCAATTAATCTTCTATGCGGAACTGCATCGAACGCTTTTTTAAAGTCTAAATAAATAACGTCAGCCGCTTTATGCATATCGTATTTGCGCACTATTTCGTTATAAACTCTAAAAATTTAGTTAAACAAGATTTATTGCGTTGAAACCCATGCCGACTACTAGCTATTAACCAAATCGCGACTTTCCAAGTGATCGACGATACCATCCGTAACTACGGATTCCAAAAGTTTACCGACAATTGACGTTAAGCTAATAGGCCTATAATTGTTAGCTATTGTGCGGTCGCCTTTTTTAAAAATGAGCGTAACGTTAGCTGATTTGAAGTCTTCAGGAATAATCCCCGCTTCCAGTGACTTATTAAAAATGCTTGTTAAGGTGCCTACGATAACGTCTTTCAAATCTTTCGAATGTCTAAGATAAAGCGAGTCAGGGCCTAAAGCCTTGCTAGCTTTTAGCTTATCGATATAATGTGCAATCTCACCCTAGTAAACAGTTATCTCATTCAAAATGGTCTCGCTACTAAATAGAACGATATCGTCCACGATGGGGACATTATTTACGTCTTCTAGGTAAAAGTTGTCGCAAAAATATTGTTAAAAATACCCGCCATCGCCTGAGCGTCGGAAGCCAAAGCGCCGTTAGCGTCCACTAGAGAGCCTGTGTTATCTTTTATCGGCTTACGAATATTGACGTAGTCATAAAACTATTTTGGATTATATTTACTATCCGCAACTATAAGCATCTCTAAATTACGTTTAGCATTCCTAACACATCTTTAACCTGACGTCTAATCTTGATCTTGAGAATGCATCTATTATGAATAGGATGTAGCGGTAGCCATCGTTATACACTGAATATCGTTGCATGTCTGTTAAATCTGCTTGCCAAATAGAGTCAATCGATGCCGCTGTTGTCTTGGCTGTTTTAAACCTTTTTCTCACAGCCTTATGAAGTGTATAAGTATCCTGCTCACGCAAAAACCTCTCAACATCTTTTTTCCCTAATCCATCATTGTAAACATTTCTGTACAGTCTACCCACGCCACCGGAGAACACTAGGCTAGAAATGTCATAATAACGTCTTCTTAATATGTTAACCATTTGCGTATTTTAGAGGCACGTGGATACGGTTGACTGTTGTTGTTGTTTAGCCTCTTCTTTCTCCTTTTCAGAGGTGCTACCTTCTCAATTGTGGCACATGCGATACATGTTCCAAGTCTTTTAACCTGTTCAGATTTCCTATCATTGGTTTGGGGACATTTATTTGTTGTAGTCTTGCTTTAATATGCTTCCATCCTGATGGTGAGGTCCAATCCCACTTTCTCACCAGTTCATGGACGATGTCTACGATATTCGATCCCCGTACCTTTGCTCCTTCCATAATGATCTCACCAGTATCGGTCCACTGTATGTTGGGATCATCATTCAATAGATTATAAAGACTTAAACCTTTATTCCTCAATGTATGTGAGAGGGTGCTTTTTAGTACATACTCGATATGTTGTGGGGCCGACCCATTATTCTTTGGTTGGTCAGCTCTATCGTCGGACACAGGTCCTATGTCGCCATACTCATCGTTGGCCGTGCTGTGCCTAATAACTATGGAGATCTCTGTCGGATTCTTATAATTTTCTTCCCCACAGTTTGACTTTTACGAGCGAGTGTACGTATTATATTCTTGTAACGATGTAGGCGAGCCTTCTGAGGTGGTTTCATTGATACATTGCAATTTATAGCGTTAAGATAGATTTCACAGATGCATTTTAAAAAGTCCGATTAGATATTTTTAGCAAACATCTGTTGCACTGCCTAGGGCAATCGATGATAGATTTTTATTAATTCATGGTATTTCTTTAGCCTCTTTGTCATATTGGAATATAGTGTACACCGTTTCAGGCTCGTTTGGGAATATATTTTTTCTTAGAAGCACCCTAAACGTGTTTCGCGGATGAAGGTCACAAAGCAAATATCCGTAACGCTGACTTGTAGCTTCTTTATAAACTTCCAAAAACTCCTTACGCTGATTCGGGAACATTTGATTGGCTAATACCTCAATTTGAGATACATCTCTAAGTTGGGCGAATAAGACTAGATATTGTGTATTTAACGACACATCGCGCATGTATCTATTTTTGAAAAACTGGTTCTGGTTGATGAAGAACACGTTTATGTTAAGATGGTGGGAGAACACTGTAAATGTCTCAGCAAACGTTTTATCCATCTCCAACATAAGACCTTCAATTAAAGTGACTGTATGTTCATTTCCCTTTAACGAGTTAATGTCATATACATCTTTGTGGAATAAAATATCATCTTGGTACTCGTTGAACACTGATTGATACGTCGAATAGCACCATATGACTTTATGCACAAATTTTTAGAACATCTCTCCCTCTCCCTTTTCTTTATACCCCAGTAATAGAGCCCCCCTCTCTACGTCTTACGACACAAACCCGACACTAGTACCTTCTCAAATAAAAATGTACCCCCTTATTCCTGTTCAATTCTGAGCACATCCTCCACAGCAGCAGCAGCTTCTCGTGCTGTAGAGGATGTTATAACATTCGAGTTGGTGCGCACCGCCATCCCCACCCCAGCCCTGACTAGGAATCGGTATATACAGTAGTCAGGGTTGATCCTAGATCCAAGTATAGCAATGGTGTTGAACACAGACTGCGGCGTGTAGTTGAACGTATTGTAGAGTTTGCCCTTCAGAACCGCAACGAACGTGAAGTCCGTATGATGTTGTCCTTCGGGTTCGGGTCAGATGACGGGGATGTAGGTGATTTTTGGGTAGTAATACAATTCAGACGCTTGGCAGCTGTAGATATAGAGTATATTTTGGGCCGTATAATGCAGGCTTCTCAAAGTAGTACAGCCTTCAATATTGACAACTTCACGGTAAATATTGACCGTGTATTCCGTGTTGTGAGTCATAGTGCCACACCTTATACTCTTAATTTCAATTCTCCGGTTATTTACAGGCGGCATATAAACGTCGATCGTGGTTGCGACTTTATAGCAGTAGTCTTAGCTCATATGTTCACTGTGCTAAATACACGGGCCCAAAAAATTTGGTTGCCTACGGTAGTGGATTGATCGTGCACGTAAACTAGCTGCAGAAAGGAAACTTGAGTTTGAGTGGAGAAGGGTAGAACTGGAAATGAATGTTCGTATAGTTGTATTTGGAATGGATGATCGTCGTAGGACTGTTTGTTTTTAAAAGCTGTGTCAGAGATCGTACAAGACCCCTACTTATTTTAGGGCTGTTAGGGAGAACGTATCTCCCCATCTGTAATATAAGGGCTCTTTACGAGAGTTATGATAAAAGTCCAAAATATGAACGGCAACATGAATTGTGTAAGGGGTGTCTCGAGTTTGCGGATGATATTGTGAAACATTGTAAGGATTGCCATATGGTAGGTGCGCAGTGTAAAAGTTCAAACTGTGAAAGCCGTGTGGTTGAAGCTGAGAAGAGGGACTGTGATGTATGCAGCGCACATTTTTCAATAATAACTGTTTTGAGCTCCACAAGTCAATTGGCACGTGCAGGAAAATGAGAATCCGTGAATGTGGTATGTTTCATATGATGGATAATTTGGGGAATTTCATGCATAAACGTGATTGGAGTAAAGCATGTATGTTATATGAAAGACGCTAAGCCTAAAAATAGACCTTGTATAACTGTGTACTACGATATACAAACATATACGATTGCTGAAACCAAAGAGGTTATTCCACATATACTTTAAGCCCGACTATATGTGATGAGTGCATGGAGGTCGAGTGTGATGAGTGTCACAAATGTGGTAAACGTATAAACATTTTTAAAACGATTGCACACGACAGTCCCGTGAAATTCTTTGTGTCCTATATTGTCAAGTTAGCGGACAAGTTAAAAAAAATGACTGTATATATACTTGCCCATAACGGTGCAAAATTTGACACACAGTTCCTTTATAAAGAACTGCTTCAGCAGGAGTCATCTGAGATATTTATAGGTGATCCGTTGAAAAGAGGAAACAAACTTATACAGATTCAAATAAGAGGTAATGTACAGTTTAAAGACACTTTGTTATTCACACCTTGTAAATTAGCAAAGCTACCCAAGGTAATGGGTGTAGGCGCCGAAGTTTCAAAAGGATATTTCCCTTACACATTCCTTACTAGCGAAACTTTAAATTATGTAGGACTACCTCCACCCAAACATTACTTTAACTATGAATGTATGAGTACAGGTGAACGTGAAGATTTTGACCGCTACTACAACAATTTTAATGAAGATAATCTTTACAGTATAGCTGATGAACGTGAGCGTTATTGCCTGAATAATGTGTGCGTGCTTAGAGTATATTTCCAGGCCTTTAGAAAGATGTACATACATGTTTCAAATGCGATCCGTTGCAAGTCGCAACCACGATCGCCTCATTGTGCTTTACGGTGTTCATGAACAATTTCATGCCTAATGACACCTTAGCCGTCATTCACAGGAATAATCCCCGCAGTTATGGGCACAAGGCTATTTACTGGCTCATACACATACAGCAGCAGAGAGATGTATACATAAAGCATGCCGCAACACGGGGGAAGTACCCATTAAGGTTAATGGTCGTGTTTTTTGGGTTGATGGTGTAAGCGAAAACCGTGCCACTGGTCAGAAGACTGTGTACTCCTTTAACGGTTGCTGGTGACACGGATGCCCCCGTCCTGAGTGCGGGATCGTGGGAGATATCCATGTAGATCTCCTGCCGACAGTTTTGCATGGATCCGCAACCGCACCCACAAGGTCTTGTGGGAGCATGAATATGATGCACGGATGGAAACAGATGGACAGTACCGTGAAGAAATAAACATGATCAAGCGGTCAATGGTGCTGGATCCTCTTGAATGCGGTGATAGCTTGTTCGGTGGGCGTACAGTCCCTTCAACATATACTTTCCGCCTACGGAGGGCGTGAAACTCTATTACTACAACTTCCGTTCTTTATACCCCTACGTGATGAAGAACAATCCGTACCCCATAGGTGCACCTGAAAAACTGATGGGACCTGACCAGCCCACCATCGAGATGTTCTCAAAAAATTTGAACAAGTACTATTTCGGTCTTTCTTTCGTAGATGTGCTTCCTCCTCGCGATTTATGGATGCCGATCTTACCCGTCGTTTTAAACCACAAGCTCATGTCTCCCCTGTGCGTGAAGTGCGCAGAGGAGAACAATAGGGCTTCTAATCACACAACCAATCAGCGTAAGATCAGAGGCATATATACAAGCCTTCAGCTGTCCCTAGCCGTTCGCCATGGCTATAGAATATTGAAGATATATGAGCTGTGGAGGTTTCAGAAGCTACCCAACCTTTTCACACCATATACAGGGTGTTTGAAAACTTTCTGTACAAATTGTAATGGGGGATAGGCAACACCAAGACAAACCCTTTTCGTCTATAAGTGTATGTCCGCTGACGTCACCATTCGGCGCGAGAGGGCGCCGCTGCAATTGGCTAAAAGGTGAAGTGGGCTAGACTCGCGCTTGCCGCGGGCATTCTTAAATCGGACGTAGTACGCGTAACATGGAGCGCTTCACGACTGCTGAGATGGCTGACATGCATATGGTGTATGGGGCTGCCAATGGAAACGGAAGAGCTGCTGTGAGGTTGTACCGACAGCGCTTCCCAAACAGACGTGTGCCAAACCACCAAACATTTGCGCATTTGCATCGGCGACTGCGAGAAACTGAAACATTCCATGCAATATGCATGACACTGGTCGGGAGAGAAACGTGCGCACTCCTGACGTGGAAGAAGAAATCCTACGGCGATTTGAGGACAATCCAAGCGCAAGCACGCGAGGTGTTGCACGTATCCTCGGTGTGAACCACGACCTGGTCTGGAGAGTGTTGCACGAGCAGCAGTTACATCCGTTTCATCGTCAGAGTCCAGGCATTACAACCTCGGGATTACCCTCTTCGTGTGGAATTCGCATGCTGGTTTCTGCAGCAGACAGCATCATCTGAGAACAGCACATAAGCCGGAAAATTAGGCTGCACCGCTGTATGCTGCAGAAACCAGCGTGCGAATTCCACACGAAGAGGGTAATCCCGAGGTTGTAATGCCTGGACTCTGACGATGAAACGGATGTAACTGCTGCTCGTGCAACACTCTCCAGACCAGGTCGTGGTTCACACCGAGGATACGTACAACACCTCGCGTGCTTGCGCTTGGATTTTCCTCAAATCACCGTAGGATTTCTTCTTCCATGTGTCAGGAGTGCGCACGTTTCTCTCCCGACCAGTGTCATGCATGTTTGCATGGAATGTTCCAGTTTCTCGCAGTCGCCGATGCAAATGCGCAAACGTTTGGTGGTTTGGCACACGTCTGTTTGGGAAGCGCTGTCGGTACAACCTCACAGCAGCTCTTCCGTTTCCATTGGCAGCCCCATACACCATATGCATGTCAGCCATCTCAGCAGTCGTGAAGCGCTCCATGTTACGCGTACTACGTCCGATTTAAGAATGCCCGCGGCAAGCGCGAGTCTAGCCCACTTCACCTTTTAGCCAATTGCAGCGGCGCCCTCTCGCGCCGAATGGTGACGTCAGCGGACATACACTTATAGACGAAAAGGGTTTGTCTCGGTGTTGCCTATCCCCCATTACAATTTGTACAGAAAGTTTTCAAACACCCTGTATAAACACTTTTTTGAAGGATAAGGTAGAGGCATCAGGTTATACGCGAGTTGATACCGAAGATGAAAAATCGGATTATATTCAGCGTACTGTGACCGTGAAAGGATACAGCTTGATTGTTGTAAAGAACCCAGGCAAGCGCTTTAGTCCAAAATTATGTCTAAACAGTCTTTGGGGAAAATTTACACAGAATACAGGAAAGGGAACGTTCATTTGGCCCAAAGTTATAGTGTAGTCTGTGATTATGCCAACGCTCCCGAGACTGAGGTAATGGAGATCGTGAATGTAGGTAATACGTACAAAATAAAGTACAACATTACTGAATTGGCCACAGACACATCGCGTGTTACAAACATACCTGTAGCCAGCTTCACAACGGCCTACGCACGCATCAAACTTTGGGGTCTATTACATTCTTTTGGGCGGAGGGTTCTGTACGCCGATACAGATAGTGTGATATTCACAGCGAGGGAGGGTGAATACATGCCGCGTATTAGGGAATTCTTCGGAGAGTTGACGATGAGATCAAGGATGAGTGTGGAGACATCGCACACGCCGACTCTTTTGTCTCAACAGGGCCAAAAACTTATTGGGTACGGGTGAGCGTGGGGTAGGATATGAAATATATCGTGAAGGCTAAGGGTATCACACTCAACCAGGCGAATCGGCGGGTTGTTAACTTTGAATCTTTGAAGGATCTAGTGTGTTTGGAAGATGAGGGTGACCTCCTACCCCAACTGACTGTGGGGACCCACAATTTTTGGGCGCAGAAGCTGGGTGGCGTGAAGGAACGTAGGGGTACGAAAGTATGCCGTAACGCCTATAGGAAACGTTACCAGGTGCCTGGTACCTATGATACCGTACCCTTTGGATACCATAATCCTTGACTGTTTTATATATATATATATATATATATATATATATATATATATATATATATATATATATATATATATTAGGGTGTGTCAATTTTGGGGGTGAAATGACTAAATTGAAAATCATCTGATTTGGTAGCAATTTAATGTAATCATTTGGCATACAAAATAATATCCCTGCTTCAAAAACAATAAAAAATAAATCCTACCTACATCAATTTTAATTCAAAAATTCCATTTTTCCGTAAATTCATAACAAAATAACAAATGTGCGCAAACATCCTATCAACATTTAAAGTGGCAATAAGATATCATTCAGAGTCTTTATTTGAAAGTAACCAATGCAGTCATGTCCTTTTTGCTGCGGTTCCTTGACATCAGCATTCGGCTTGCTACTTGCGCTTTGATGTAGCCTTCTCGCCTCTCGTGACTGTAAATTTGACTAGCTGCTTCTGTGACCATTTTCACACATCTCTCCACACTCTGAGTGTGAGAAGGCCACTTTGGCACTTGCATTGGGGCCTCTTTAAGTTGTGTTAAATCTTTGTTTGTTATACATGTTGTCAGTGGTGGCTCCAAAACTTCCGAACTCAAGTTAACTAATTCTGACAATTTCGTGGCATTGACGTTTATCGGAGGTACCTTCCTTGTCTGAACAGAGCAGTCTCCCAGCTGGTCATCATCTAGTGATGTTCCTCTAAGCTTTAGAATGATTTCCACAGCCTCAATTCGCTCTTTGGTACATTGGCTGCAGAGTATTGCTTGCAAAACTGCTTCTGACCTTGCATACCAAGTGGACCTTGTCACCACAGGTAACACGACGTCCACCACTACTTTCCTTTGGGTTCTCAGTAGCTGTAATTGAAACAAGATATGGTTGGGCCCACCGCAGTTGAGTCTCCACCAACGGCCTGCAGTGAACTGTCAAGTCTTCTTTCTTGAAGCCAACATATTATTTGATCAGCAATTGCCTCTGCATGTTTCTTGCCTTCTGCTTCTGCTTCAGGAACAAAGTGAAACATATAGCGGCCACCAGGTTCGGAAAACACAGAGTAGTGTTCTTCTTTGATGAGACCGGGAAACTTTCTGTCCATTCCCTCTACTCTAGGAGAACTTTTGTGTCATCTCTTCTTCCATCAAACAAAAGGCAAGAGAGACCTTCCTCCTTCAAATCTTTTTCATGCTGATCAGATATTTCCTTCATTATTTTTTCTTGTGCTCTTCTTATCTTATTATGATCTATCACTGAGGATGTATCCTCTCGGCTGATGAAGCCTGCATCTATCCAAGCGGCAGTGGCAATCTCTGCAGTCTCTCGTAGCCCCGTATGGTGGCGAATACTGGCAAGGGCAATGTTTGAGATGTCTTTAGTGTTGTATTTCATTCTCTTCGGCGAAGGTTCAGATGGCATTTTGGAGCTATCATCTGATGTTGCTTCCTTCTGTTCATCTGAAGACCTTTCAAAGAAGTGAGAAACCTCTTGATAGAGCTCTTCATCTCTTTGGGTGGCTTCTTCACTCTTCTTTTTCTTCCTTTCTTCCCTCTCTCGGATTTTCTCTTTTTTCTTAGCAATAACAATCTGTTTTTTGGTTTCTGAATAATCTGCCGAACCAATCTGCATACTTCCTTGGCCTCCTGCCTTTGTTCTCTGCGCCTTTATGAAAGCCAGCTCCAAAACAGGGCTCTTCTTCTCACGAGACAGCAACAATGTGAGGGTGAGGTTCTCTTCTGCATGAGGGAGAACAATTGGCTTCAGAACACAGCTGTATGGGACACTGGCAGTTAAAAATGTCAAGAAGAGTATCAAGTGTGTGCAGAAATTTATTTTTCTTGCTAGTTTCCCTTCCAAGTGATGTCTCAACTGCTTTGTACCAGAGCTTTGTTAATTTTAGCTCAATAGTTCTATACTGATTGAGTGTAGGTGGTTTGAATAACACTAGCTTTTTTCCACTGATGCAGAAGAGGGGGAATCATGTCCCTTATTAGCTCTTTCTCTGTGTAGTTCCTTCTATCCTTTGTATTTTGTTCACGAAGGAGTAACCCTAGTCTCAGCATGTCTCGCACTGTTGGTAGTTCTGATACGGGAAGCTCCTTGCCTCTACCGACTAACAGGCTCATGGCTCAAGTGACATGACAACTGACCTCTTGTCTTCAATTTTGGCATCTTAGGAATATCTGAAAAGAAAGAAAAACATTTAAGTATTTTATATCAATTACGATGTTTCAAAGTTTAGTCATTCGATGTTCTAAAATTCAATAGAAAAACATTTCATGGGATTACAACATAATTAGACAGAAGAATATGATAATAATAAATAATTGTAATAATCAATAATCCATACTTACAGTTAAACTGTAGTATTCGTCTAGTAGAATAACTATGAAGTAGGTACAAGAGCAATAACAGCAAACCACCGTCTATGACATCTAAGAAGCAACTGAGGACTGAGAGTGAGGGACAGTTCTATTCATGTTGTGACTTGTACATTGTACAACAACTATATGACCTTGAAAACACTCCATATGCGATCAGTGGGATAATTCTGTGACAGATGAATAGGTAATCAATTTATGTCCTATTATTTAGTAAAAGTCAATTTCTGAAACTTTAAGTAAATTGATGTAGGTAAGGGTTATTTTATTTCATTTTGGCTGGCCAATTTCAAGTTTTGACATGAAAAGACACTATATTTTCACTACCAAAATTGATTTGAAAAAAGTTGACAAAATTGACACACCCTAATATATATATATATATATATATATATATATATATATATATATATATATATATATATATACACAAACTCAGAATGGTCCCCTGAGAAACTTATATGTTAAACACAGACCGTGCATGGAACAAGGAACTCTTCTGGGAAAATTAAATCCACTATAGTCCGAATAAGTAATGGTAAATGACAAATACCATAGTTTTTCTTTTTCATGATGCAAGCCCGACGTGGGCAACGGGTCTCTCGCAAAGAGGTCCCATAAATATAGCTTCCCTCACCAGCTATCTGCAAAGCAGACAGGATCCAGCTTTGTGACATGGATCTAGGGTTTAAAGCAGCCTAGCCCTGCTACATTTAGAACCTCAATATAAGCAAAAGACTCGTTGCATTCACGTCAGATTGAATACATCAAAGAAAAAGGGGTAACTATTGTATTTTTAGCCAAAAAAACAAAACTTAAACCTCAACCGGGACATTGAGCGTCCACTTTTCAAGGCACATAACACGTCCGTTTAATATACACAAACTCAGAATGGTCCCCTGAGAAACTTATATGTTAAACACAGACCGTGCATGGAACAAGGAACTCTTCTGGGAAAATTAAATCCACTATAGTCCGAATAAGTAATGGTAAATGACAAATACCATAGTTTTTCTTTTTCATGATGCAAGCCCGACGTGGGCAACGGGTCTCTCGCAAAGAGGTCCCATAAATATAGCTTCCCTCACCAGCTATCTGCAAAGCAGACAGGATCCAGCTTTGGGACATGGATCTAGGGTTTAAAGCAGCCTAGCCCTGCTACATTTAGAACCTCAATATAAGCAAAAGACTCGTTACCCCTTTTTCTTTGATGTATTCAATCCGACGTGAATGCAACGAGTCTTTTGCTTATATTGAGGTTCTAAATGTAGCAGGGCTAGGCTGCTTTAAACCCTAGATCCATGTCCCAAAGCTGGATCCTGTCTGCTTTGCAGATAGCTGGTGAGGGAAGCTATATTTATGGGACCTCTTTGCGAGAGACCCGTTGCCCACGTCGGGCTTGCATCATGAAAAAGAAAACTATGGTATTTGTCATTTACCATTACTTTTCGGACTATAGTGGATTTAATTTTCCCAGAAGAGTTCCTTGTTCCATGCACGGTCTGTGTTTAACATATAAGTTTCTCAGGGGACCATTCTGAGTTTGTGTATATTAAACGGACGTGTTATGTGCCTTGAAAAGTGGACGCTCAATGTCCCGGTTGAGGTTTAAGTTTTGTTTTTTTGGCTAAAAATACAATAGTTACCCCTCTTTCTTTGATGTATTCAATCCGACGTGAATGCAACGAGTCTTTTGCTTATATTGAGGTTCTAAATGTAGCAGGGCTAGGCTGCTTTAAACCCTAGATCCATGTCCCAAAGCTGGATCCTGTCTGCTTTGCAGATAGCTGGTGAGGGAAGCTATATTTATGGGACCTCTTTGCGAGAGACCCGTTGCCCACGTCGGGCTTGCATCATGAAAAAGAAAAACTATGGTATTTGTCATTTACCATTACTTATTCGGACTATAGTGGATTTAATTTTCCCAGAAGAGTTCCTTGTTCCATGCACGGTCTGTGTTTAACATATATATATATATATATATATATATATATATTACGGATATGCTTTATCTTGATAGGTTCTTGAATACGCATACACAGCTCTGCTCGACGGGTTAACTGAGTGTAGAACTGAACAAGGCGAGAATGGTCTAGAGCTGGATGCTTATTTAAAAGGTTTAGACTTTGAAATATCATGAACTTTGGTACAAAGCACTTGAGTGGTACAGGGCTGAGCTGACCTATACCGTTCACCCTGAAGAACTATTTCTTTATATAATGAGCAGCTGTCGTTACGATTTAGAAGATTATTTCAACTGCCGCTATGCATTGTGAAGATGAGTTCACGATTGAAAAGCTCGGATCGGTAAGAATAAACCCTCGATTGGAAACGAGTGTTTACAAACTTGAATTCAATAATGATGTTGTGGCTAACGATGACCTCTTTGTGCGTACTTTTGATTGTATTCTATCCGTGTTTAAAGATAACTTGCCAGCCGAATGTAAAGTGGGCACAAAAATAGATTTTAACGAAATGAAGGCACTTTATATCGAGAATAGGCATCCCTGTAACTTGAGCAGTAAAATAATGTTAAATCGTATTTATTGCATAATGCAAACCAACAATGATGTAAGTGTAAATTAGATAAAGTGCGAGTTTATTGTTTTAGTTAATAGTAGTAAAACATAAAGTGTATGTATTTTGAAGGATTTGCAGTATATTTATTTTCTATATATTTAATTATTTAATATAAATGTACATATATAGATTTCTCCTGTACTAATATGTTGATGATTATATTCCATCGTTTAGAACTCTGTTTCTTATATTTTATTTTTTATTATTATATATACACAGTGTGTGTGTATATATATATATATATCCTCGACTAATGTGTGTATTTCTTATACTATTATTTTTTTTATTGTATGTATGTTCTTCGTTCGTATTTCTTATACTATTATTTTTTTTTATTGTATATATTCCTCGTTTAAACTGTGTATAGAGTCAACTATTTTGATTGTATATTTATTTTCTATATATTTCATGAAATTAATTCCAATAATTCGTCTTTATAAACAAAATGATGTAATGGTGTTTTATTTAATTCTTTTGGTTGCATATATATAAGCGATATTATTTAATTATATATATATATATACACCAAATGGCTGATTAAGCTTTCTAAGCCGACTGGCTGCTTAAGACTTATAAGCCAGCTGTGAAGAATATATGCTTTAATTAAATAAATACCGTAATCTGGCAAATCAACCCTAATAATGTGCACCTGAATGAGCCATTTACGCCTTCCAAGCCAGATTAAGCCTTCTAAGTCAACTGGCGGGTTAGGACCTTCTAAACCAAGTGCAAAGATAAAGAACTTTATTATGCGTCTCGCAGAGCCAGGCGAAGGATGGTCTACCTCCTCTCTCTCCCTCTCTCTTAGGTTAGGTTGATTCCCCCGCTTGCAAAAAGGGGGTTGGAGAGGGGAAGGGTTCTTGCAACAAGGGGTGGGTGAGGGGGTCTTGCAACAAAGGGAGGTGAGATGGTTTGCGACAATGGGGGAGGGGCTAGCAACAAGAGGGGAGGGGGCTTCCAGCAAAGGGGGGCTTGTATCATTCATTAACACTCGCAACATTGCAATTGCACTCTACCCTTTGGCGCCCATACTACTCTCAATAACCAATGCACGCCAAAATTTTAGTGTAGCCTTTTCAATGGGTTTACCCAATTGTATTTTGTGAATTTTTTTCGCCCAGTAGTGAACGTTGTGTTTGTTTCCTTTACTCTTTAAACCGAAAATACATTCATCTGAAAATTTGATCTTTCCAAAAAATCTGGATCACTGGTAAACTTTTCTCATTGTTTCAGTAAACTGCAGCTGTCTATCAGGATCATCGTCGTATATGAGCTGAGAGTAAATGGGTTTGTACTCGTGGTACCCTTGTGATTTCAATATATTTGCTACTGAAAATTTGGAAATACCAATTAAGTTGTTTTGAAAAGTATCGCATACACTGCAGTGATATAATTGGAATTTATTTATTATTAACAAATTATTTCTATGTATAAAATCATTAAAGACTTTTCTCCCATATATATATGCAGGGCCGGATCTAGAAGTTGCGAGGCCCTAGGCAGATCTAGAAATTGCGAGGCCCTAGGCCAGAGCTTTCCAAACTTTTAACGTTGGCGACAAACTATTTAAGCATAACAATTTTCACGACAAATTAATTAATTTTTGTTATCAAATATCAAATATCAGATAATTTTTCAGTAGGTGGTTTATCTTGTAGCCGATTTTGTTGATAGAAAAATCTAAATTTTCAAAATACAAAAAACACTAATGTGTCGCGACACACCAGTTTGGAAAGCTCTGCCCTAGGCCTATATATATGAAAATATGGACTTAATTATCGGTACTATACCAGCAATATTAGAATCCCGCATAGACAGAACTATGCCAGCACTTAAAAATTAAACCAAACCAAAATAATCACGCATGGAAATTGTATAAGAAATATAAATAAACCATACAAATAAGTATAAATTATAATATGAATCAAGATTTGTATCGAAAATATAAGACAATGATTTCTAAGATTTATATATATTATAGGTAATGACTTTCCATAGTATACAAACGTTTTTCATATGTGATGTATAAGAGATGTTGACATTTCATTTTTATAATAGTGAGCGATCGACTTATCAGGCTAAATATTAATGCTTTAATATTTGGTTCAGATGCTCCTTGAATATTACAGCAATGCTTTTCTACTTTTCTTCGAGCTAAACTCTTCAATTAATTGAGAATAATCTAATGAATTTGTTATATCGTTTTCTATTGATAACATAGATAATGATTGCAATCTCGCTTGAGACATGGTGAAACGCAAATATGTTTTAATAAGTTTGAGACGCGAGAAACTTCTTTCAGCCGAAGCAACAGTAACTGGGATGGTTAATACTATTCGAAGTGCAACATAAACATTAGGATAAATCTCACTTAGTTGTTTTTGCAGTGCAAAATTTGCACTATATAAACAAGGGCATTTCCGAGATCTGTTTTCTCAGGTATAAACCTGCAAAGTACTTTAAGTTCTTCATAGAGTTCTAAATCATTAATATCACTTGAACAGAACGCGCAAAACGGCTTGAGCGAGGCCCCCTTTGGCGCGAGGCCCTAGGCGATCGCCTAGTTCGCCTATAGCTAAATCCGGGCCTGTATATATGTCACTGGTAAAAGTTGTTATTTCCTTCCTAGTCCTCATTCACGCATACTGCAATTTACAAATTATTTACAAAATCTTAATGTTGTTGGGTATGTATCTTACGTTTGGCATCGTTGCTGGGTGAAATCATAGTCCATAATTCCATATATATGATCTTCAAAATTGTGAAAATGTCTGCGCTTATCATAGCCAGTGAGTAGCCAAATAGGTATACAGTATATACTCGTATGTTTTTAAAATTAGGGTGAATAAGGCAAATTTTATTTGTAATTTCAAAGTATGAAATTTGTTTTAATAAAATTATATATACTTAATTTATAATTTCTCAGTTAATTGATATTCTTAAAAATTGCAGTATTATAATTATGCAAATCGGCCGGTGGTTATGTTTGCAACTAATCAGAGATGCTGTAGGCCTACATCATCTTTGATTAGTTTACAGTGGAGTCACTTCGTTATCACCCTACAGTGTCGGGTGATAACGAAATAACTCCACTGTAAATTAAAAACTGATGGAGTCATATTCAGTGCATACAAAGTTAATTAAATTTTGTTTATTATTAGTTACAAATAAATGCAAAAATACCCTTAAAGTATGCTGCGGCACTCGATCTCTAACGAAGATCTCTTTGATATCTGAGCGTCTGATTGTGAAAAAGTGGACCTAAAATTTAACCCAAAGACAGATAAACATTTTAATGAGTTGTGTATATACAGGCCAAAATTGCGGAGATATTGACTAATATTTTGGTCTCTACTGTAAACCTATGTTCATTAAAGTGAATTTTAGATATAATAAATTAATCAGTAAGTTTTATTAGGATTGGTAGCATACAGGTATAAAAAAAATATATAGGCCCGAAAACTGCGTTAGAGCTAAGCCTGGTTAACCTCCGGAGACTGATGCATTGCCGAGTGGCTTGTAACTAGCCCTAATTATCAAGATATTATGTAAGTTAGGAGGAGATTGTAGTCACCAATCGACCAGGTAAGTACTTCGGGAGGAACGTTAGGCAGGAGAAAGGGAGTGCTAGAACTCAACTCCCGTTTCTCCTGTCACTGTCCTCCTTAGCTGATCATTTTCTGTGTCTCAGCTACCCTGTGAATAGTTCAGCATGCTCTCAAACACACACTTCTCTCGTTATTCATCATTACACATACATGCATACCTTAGGGCTAACCTTAAAGTGGATCTTAGGGTCTTTGTTAGCCTAAGCATCTGTAGATCTGTAGATCTTACACACTACACAATCTTTTCAAAATTAAAAAAAATGGCAACGACCTCAAGAGCCTCAGAGTTCCATGGGGAGGGGACCATACATGTCCCCACTTCTGGCTTCCCCGCTGCTGATACCGGAAACGCAGACCCAAGCACTGGGGCTGGTTCTGCCACTTCCCATTCATGATGTTCTGGGCCTCTTGAGTGATTCACTTTTCATAAACTGCAACATTCATGGTCATGGTCTTTCCTCAAATTTCTAATCTGTTAACCACCACCTCTCCTCCTGTAAATCTCATCCTTTCTTCCTCACTGAAACTCAGGTGTCTGGAATGACTGACAGCAACCCCTTTTCTGTACCCTCCTACTTTCTCTATACCCAATTTCATTCCAAAGGTGGATGTGTTGCATATATGTACGCAATGACCTAACTTAGTCTCGTATTCCCGAACTTAAATCCTCCGAAATCTACACCCTTTGGCTACGGTTTACATGCCAATCTCAAACCAAATACATCTGCTCTGTTTCCCTTTCTCCTAATTCTACTGACTATACAAAACTCTGACTTCTTCACTTCTCCTTTTGCCAAAATCTCCATTTTAGAAGATTTCAATGTTCCCCACCACCTTTGGCTTTCACTAACATCCCAAGTGAACTAGTTTACAACTTTTCTACCCTGAATGACCTAGAGTGGATTGTACAGCACTCTACTCATATCCCCAGTCGCCTTGGAGATAGGCCCACATTCTGGATTTGTTTCTCACCTCATCTTTCTTCTTACTCATGAAACTTTTTTCTCCGTTGGGCTCCGCTGACTACAATCTTATAACTATTCCCTGTCCTATCGCTCAAGTTCGGCCTTTGGATTCTCCCAAGAGGAGGTGCCTTTGGCATAGTGGCGTCGTTGATTGGGAGGCCTTTAGGCAGTATGTACTTCTGTAATTTCCAATATAATGATTACTGCTTCCATGGCCAGGACCCCTCCAAATGCGCTGAGGGTATTACGGAAGTGATTCTGTCAGACATGAAGGCGTATATTCCATATTCTATCCTACTAATAATGAAAGTAACCTTGGTTTAATTTTGCTTGTTCTAATGCTATCCGTAAAAGAAAGGAGGCTTTCAGAAGGTACCGTCGTCATCCAACTACTGACCTTCACTCAGCTTACATTTCTGCCAGGTGTAGCAGGCCATATTACACCCACTCCAGTTTTTACCCGGGTATATTCTGGCCTAGGCCATTTTAACCCCGATATAAACTGGCCTAGGCCAGATACCACCCCGGGGCTAATCTGGGCTAGGCTGTTCTACACTCCCCAATGCCAGAATACACCCCTTACAGTTTTAACAAAGAGAGTCACAAAATGTGAAGAAGAACTTAATTACTTTATTAACATTATTTACTACAGGTATTAATTAGTACAGTATATACAAAAACTGAAAACATTTACTACGAAGAAAGAATTGCAAGTTATTCTGGAGCACTAGCATGTTCTGAATCAAGTTCATGAAATATATCATAGCCACCACTATTCTTAATCATAAGTTATCAACAGGCTGTAAAGACTTAATCCCAGTTAGGTTAATTGAATACCCGGTTAGGTCAACTGTACACACTTGACAATTGGTTAGTTTAATTCGTGATATTTTCCTTAGTCGAAGGGGTTTTAGGAGCAAGGAAAATATCACAACTTAACCTAACCAATCGTTAAGGGAATACAGTTGTCCTAACCAGACATTCAATTAACTTAACGGCATTTAATTAACCTAACCAGGATTAATTGTTTACAGCCTGTTGATAACTTATGACGAAGAATAGTGGTGACTATGATATATAAATATATGAAATAATTTGAAACTTTCTAAAGTAATGACACTAACTATTATTTGGAAGCGTGTTCCACTCATCCACCACTCTATTTCAAAACCAATGCCTCCCTATCTTCTTTTTAAACCAAAATTTGTGTAATATTAGTACCTTTGAAATAAACTTTTAGCAGCTGACACCAAAGAGGGTGTATTCTGGTCTGGGGGAGTTTAAAACAGCCAAGGCCAGATTAACCCCCCGGGTGGTATCTGGCCTAGGCCAGTGTATACCTGGGGTATAAAGTGGCCAGGGGGGATAATTTGGCCTGTTACACCGGAATCGTGCAAACTCTGCTCTACGACTCGTCAAAAATTCCCTCATCAGACAAAATTGTTAAACCCTATCTAATTCTAATTCTATTCGCTCCTTCTGTACCAAGCCAGGAACCTCTCCAACAACTTTATTTCTTCTTTCTCTCCTGCTTTCCATTCCGACGGCTCAGTTGCTCTCTCTTCTCCCGATAAAACTGAACTCTTCGCTCAGACTTTCGACTCTAACACAAACCTGGATGATTCCGGTGCTGTTCCTCCATCTCCTCCTCACTCTGACTTAATTATGTCAGAAAACAGAATCGCGTACAAAGATTTTTTTTCTGCCCTATCTGGGCTCGACTCTAGAAAGACGTACGTTCCTGATGGTGTCCCTCCTGTTGTTCTCAAGAACTCCGCTCCTGTGCTGACACCCTACCTATCGTCAAAATGCTATGATTTCTTGCCTTTCTAAAGTTTTTGAATCTATCCTTAATAGGAAGAGTTTTAAACTTCTTTCTACTCAGAATCTTTTTTCAGATCATTAGTATAGGTTCCACAAGACACTCTCCACTGGCGATTTTCTTGCATATCTCTGACTCTTGGTCATCCTTCTTTTGGGATTTCGGTGAAACCTTTGCTATTGCACCAAACATATCAAAAACTTTTGATAGAGTCTGGCACAAATCCTTAATTTCCAAACTTCCCTCCTTTGGATTTTATCCTTCTACTGTATCTGTGCCTACATCCATGATTTCCTTTCTGTCCGATCTATAGCTGCGGTTGTAGATTGCCACTTTTCTTCTCCTAAAGCTATTAACAGTTGTGTTACACGGGGTTCTGTCCTGTCACCCACTCTCTTCCTTTTATTTTCAATGAGCTATTAAGCCGCCCTTCTGTCCATTTCTATGCCGATGATTCCACTCTTCACTTCTCCACCCGCTTCACAAAGCATCCGTCTCAACAGTCACTCCAAGATTCGCGTGAGACGACTATGGCGCACCTGACCTCCAATCTTTCTACTATATCTGATTGGGGGAGAGAAAACATTGTGACTTTCAATGTCTCAAAAACTCATTTTCTTCATGCGTCTACTCGTCAAAACCTACCACACGACTGTCTTATCTTTTCAGCAATACACAACTCAATCCTTCCTCTTCTCTTAACATTCTTGTGTTTCCTTTTCTCGTGATCTTTCCTAGAAAGAAGTTCTATTGCTTCTATGGATATGTAGAACTGGGTCAGCGTACTGCATTGGCCATAAATCCATAGCATGACGTCACACACACACACACACACACACATATATATATATAAAATATATATCTAATAACTCCTTGCATGATTCGTTTTCGCACAACACATTTTCGCTTTAGCACGATTCATCAATTTACGAACACTTCGCTGAACACGGTTGATTCCCGGTTATAACACGGTTGAGAAAGACAGGCAGTTCCCAAGAAGCTGCGCGCCTGGCCGGCAGCACACAGTACATACACATATCTGTAGTAACTCTACGCGGTGTCTCTTCCGCTTAGTTATCAGCCCGCCTGCCATCTTATTTGTGTGCTCGTGCAACAGTTTGACAAGCTATTAATTATATTGTGATTTAGCTGTGCTATCCAGTATTAACCATGAGTGGAAAGCGACCATTAAGTGACAGCAGTGCTTCTGTGCCGAAAAGAAAAAGAAAATCTATATCATTGGAAGTAAAATTAGATGTTATTAAAAGATTTAAAAAAAGAAAACATGTAGTGGATATTGTACGTGTTCTGGACCTTAATGAGGCAACTTTGAGAACAATTCGTGCTAATGCCGATAAAATAAAAGCAATGTGTAAAAGTGTCTCCTCTAAGTGCTATAAAAATTAGGCGTGCTCGCTCTCAATAGAAAATATGTAGAGGTTGTTGAGTGCTTGGGTAGAACTCAAAACTCAACAAAACATTCCTTTAAGTTTACTAGTGATTCAAGAAAAGGGTAAAAGTTTATATGATGACCTTCAGCAAGAAAGTGACAATGAATTTAAACCTTTTTCTGCCATCCATGGCTGGTTTGAAAGGCTCAAAAGGAGTAGCAATTTGTATAACATAAAAATTACTGGCGAGGTCGCTGCAGCTGATAAGAAAGCAGCCGAAAATTTCCCAAACATATTGGTCAGAGTTATTGAAGATGGTAAAAGTAGTATACCCGCAAAATGCTTGAGTGCAAGTTGCAATTGCAATATTACGTAATGAGTGCCAACCCTCAACCCCCTTTGTTGCAAGAGTGCCAACTGCCCACCCCCCTTGGTGCCAAACCCCACCCCCATTTGTTGCTAAGCCCCGCCCCTTTGTTGCCGACCCCAAAATGGGGCTGCAAGGCGTATGCAACCTGGAGTTATCCCCCAAGCTGATCTCCCCAAAGGGGAGCGCCAACCTTTGTTGCCAACCCCAAAATGGGATTGCAAGGGGTATGCAACTTGGAGTTATCCCCCAAGCTGAACCCCCAAAGGGGCATACCTAACGTAAGGGGCCTCTTTTGGGGAGAAGGGGACGCCTCACCCCCCAAAGGGACAGAAAGAGATAGCAAGACAGGAAGGTGGGAACCCAGAGTTGGGTGTTCGCTCGGCTGGAAGCCAAGCTCATATGACATCTTCCCCTGCCCGCCGTCCTCTTATAGGGCACTAATCAGCCAGTTGGCTGAGTTGCCAGTTTTCGCTATGTGTGTAATTATTCCTTCAGCCTGTTGGCAGATTCGTTATTTATTAAATTAATTCATATATTATTCAGCCATTTCGCTCCTGAGTTGCCAGATCCGTTATTTAATAATTTAATTCATATATTAATCAGCCAGCAGGCGCCACAGTCAGTTAGCTGCTGAGTTGCCAGATAGCAATAATTATTTCTTTATTCCTTACATTATTCAGCCAATCGGCTGCTGAATTGCCAGATAGCAATAATTATTAAATTAATTCATATATTAATCATCCTAGAAGGCTGAGTTGACAGATATCAATATTTATTTAATTATTCCTTATATTCAACCCTTTGGCTGCCGAGTTGCCAGTTAGCATTTTAATTGTTCAGGTGTTCCTTATTAGGGAGAGTTGCTAAATATCACCATTTATTTTAATTCGTTACCAAAGCAGATGAATTTCTCCTTAAAGAGAACTAATTATTTTAAAAGAAATTCTGTTTATTAAATAATAATTAGAATTTAAACACACTCTCTTTACACAACTAAAATAAATAATTTTATTACTTAATTCCTATTTTTATTATTATTATTAATATCACAATTTTCGTTAAATCACGAATAACAGTGGGAAAAAACGAAAGGAAAAGAAACTACAAAGAAAGATGGAATGAATGACAATTTCAGGTTCAAAACACACGGTCATCTCCCCCCTCCCTCAATCCACCCAAATTTCTCACCCATCCGCGCTTGTATATATATATAATAATAATAATGACAATAATAATGATAATAATAAATACAGGATCTTTGCAATTTCTCTCTGTTCATATATATATATATAACTAAAAATGTTAATTGTTTATGTGAATATTTTAAACACCAAAATAGAATGAAAAATATATAATCATACAAAGCACAGTATTAACAAATTAGTAACTTTTTAAACTTTTTACAAATGATTCTTTAAGTTACACACTAATATTAAAAAGGAAACATACAAACCCGATTTCTATTACTTAATTCCTATTTTTATTATTATTATTACAATTTTTTGCTAAATGTGAGACCGTATATTGTGCCCGTCTAGGTATGAGCCACTTTTAAATCCTTTTTCTTAAATATTTCCAAAAGAATATTGGATTACTGAATAAAAATGCCAGTACCAGTTGTCAAAATGTTTTTTTGTTAATTTTGCGAATTAATATCAAATATATATATATATATATATATATATATATATTATATATATTATATGTTAACCCCTCCGTCTATGGCCCTGGGGTGGTTCGGATCGACGGGGGTTCTGGTTAGGAGGCAAGCAACGGATGTGTGACTTGAAGTGGTTTTCTTCTATACTACTCTCCGAGTTCTTCTTTAGTGGCTCGGAGAATTCTGAGAGGCTTATTAAATTCTTTGGGGTTTCTCCCCGATTCTTCTTGTAACTTATCGGGAGATTCTAATGACTAAGTTTTCTGAAGAGAGCACGGCTCGAAGGAGAAGATAAAGACTTTTTCTTACTGTGTTTTACTCCTAAACTGTTACAGGTAATGCTCAGCCTCGTAGTTGGAATCAGAACAAACATGGAAGAAATTTGTGGGCTTTATATACCCAATTCTACTAACATCATCATTATTAAATGTTGAAGAGGCTGTATTATTTTTGCACAATATTTGAAAATAAAGTAAATCTTTTAGCTGTGTAAGGTTTAAACGAATAAACAAGATATTTGAAGATGAAGCCATATTTTTATCTTAAACTGCGTATTTTCAGATCTGATGTTATCATGATCTGCCAAGTTAACTAAAAGTGGAAATTGAACTATGCATCTTTACACTAAAATATGCATATGAGTATATATTAAAGGTTTAAGATTTACAATTAAATGCTTAGGCAAGACATGACTTCAACATTTATAATGAAGAAAGAATGTATACAAAACATGACATGGCAAAAGTTACTCAGGATTCATTATTCAGCTAAATCTAAAAAAATGATTATGAGATTTTAAAAAAGAACAGGTCATCAATTATTTGGCAAAGTAGAAAGCACATCAAAATTAATTCCAAATGAAAATAATAAAAAAAATAACAACAGTATTGCCGATTCTACATTCCTTATGGCGACATAATGTCGGGTCGGACATTGAGTACATTGTAATTTTGGTCTACTGTAACTATGATTATAATTACCAATTCATTTATTATCGTTAACTACAATTCCATTAAAGTACATTGACTACGTCATTTAGTACATTACATCATTAAGTACAATTTCATTAAAGTACATTACATTATATTAAATTAAAAGTATTACAGTTAATTATAATTAAACAGTTACTATAACTTTTTGTTTTTACAGTGTTTCATATTAATAGACAATTAAGATGTTTAGAAATATAATACAAAGTATATGGCACTTACGAGATAATTTATTTACGAAATAATATGCTATCGGAGGTATTTTATCTTTGAAGCGCTCGATTCTGTCTGTCAGCTGAATTCGAGAATAATTTACCAAGCATTTATGAATATCTTTAGGGGTGAACGCACTTAAAAATAAAAATGAAAAAAATATAATACGAGAACGTTTTCGAACGAAGGCAAAAGTTTTGCGTTTCATAGATTGACACGAGTAAAAATAGACTGATAAGTTGATAGGGCATAAGTAGACAATAGGTAGATGAATGAATAAGTAATAAAATTAATAAAGGATAGCGGTCAAGAAAGAACATGAATTAAGATGAATTAGGGAAATACAGTAATGAATAAAGAAGTATAAATCGAAATTCTATCCAAAAAACTCGCTTAGGCGATTTGGTTTCTTATGTAAAATGAACATTCCATACAACTATACGAACATAAGTTCTGCATGAAGACAATGAATCCATATAATGATGGTGTAGGAATTGTTCATTGTTCACTTTTTACAGATTTCCCCCTCCAAAATGGTATTAATAATATAATACAATATAATACAATTGAGAAAATAACATCGTAAGTAATTCAAGTTAGATGGCGACATTCTTTTTTACAATACAAGTTTTATACAGAACAAGTGAGTTATTATAAATATAAAAGAATTCAAAGATTAATACTTTAATTTAGATAAACAATTTAGACAAAGAATGATATTGTTAAAATTTTTTACCAAATTTTATTTTTTTTTTTCTGTGGGATGTAAATCGTACAATCTATAAGCTAATTTTTTATTGACTATGGTAGGTAAAAATAGAATTACGTAATCGATGTTGTATAGACCTGTGGTCTAGTGTTTATTTTACAATTTCGAGGGTCAGATTAGCTGATAGGATTGTTCAAGTAACTGAATAAATGCATGAGCTAGATATATTAGGAAGCAAAAATGATTAAGACTAAATAGCATAGTTTGCACTTACGTAATGAAATAGTTTTATTGTGATATTCAATGATTTTAGCATAAGGGCTGTGTATATATAGTATATATAATGTGCATACATGCATTTTTATTAACTGTTGTAGGTACAAATCGAATTACGTAGTGGATGATGTATAGACCTGTGGTCAAATGTGTAGGGATTTGGGAGGTTTTTGAATTAACAAAGTTTAAAAATAATGTATAATAATTTAAGATGGGTTTAGGGTTATAAAATCTTTTGAGTCAATTATTGTTGTTATTATTATTATCATTATTATTATTAAAATCCTTTAAGTTCAAGGTAGTAGTTAAGTATTTAATTAAATCAGTTACACGAATTAAGGTAATAAAAAAAAAACGTACTTAGAAGAACTTACAATTAATGAAAGTAATCTCACGGTTTTAAAATTGAATTTTGAAGATGGAATTAAATTCGACTAGTAACATTCCTAGCTGTATATGAACTATATAACCATTAACATTAACCAGAAGTATCGGTACGATAATTGAATTAAGAAAATTAAGAATACAGATTAAAAATAGAAATCAATTATGCATTTCAACGAGCTAAACATAATTATATAATATTTAAAAAAAAATAAAAATAAATCGAGCCATAGATGAATTTCGACCAAGAATTGAAATGGAAGGAAAGCATTTCGAACAATCTTTTCTTTAATAATTTCAGGTAAATTTTACATTAAAAATTTTTTTATATAATAAAAAAAAATATTAAAAGGTTTTAATAATTTTTGCATGTTAAGTAGAAAAATCATACTTTTTCGTTAAATGTTGATAGAATTTGAAATGTTTGGTTTGATATTTTAGTCTGAAATTGACAATTACGTGTTTTAAAAAAGAAAAAAAAAAAAAAAAAAAAAAGAGATTGCTTGTCACATTACTTAGAACAAAAAATTAAAAGAGTTCAACAAACGGAGGGACGGCATGTTCCTCATATACATTACAATAATTACCAAAATCGTTACCTTTGTAAAACGGTTTTGTTACAAATAATAAAATACATAACTATATATTTATATACGCAACAATGGCAAAAGAAGACAGATCGGTTAATTTCCTTCTTACAAACAAAAAAAAGTTAAACTAAAGACACAAACCGGTCAATTTAGGTTGAATTTAATTCTTTTTTACAACACAAAAAAAAAGGTTGAATTAAATTCTTAACTTACTTTTTTTCTTAAATTAAATTCTCTTAAATTACAAAGGAAAAGTTGAATTCAATTGACTGCATTGAAAACTAACTTGGGACTTCACTTCAAAACTAACTTTTTTTCAAAAACTAACTTTTTTTTTCAAAACTAACTTTTTTTTTCAAAACTAACTTTTTTTTTCAAAACTAACTTTTTTTTTCAAAACTAACTTTTTTTTCAAAACTAACTTTTTTTTTCAAAACTAACTTTTTTTTCAAAACTTTTTTTTTCAAAACTAACTTTTTTTTTTCAAAACACTTTTTTTTCAAAACTAACTTTTTTTTTCAAAACTAACTTTTTTTTTTTTTCAAAACTAACTTTTTTTTCAAAACTAACTTTTTTTTTCAAAACTAACTTTTTTTTCATTTTTTTTCAAAACTTTTTTTTCAAAACTTTTTTTTTCAAAACTAACTTTTTTTTTCAAAACTAACTTTTTTTTCAAAAACTTTTTTTTTCAAAACTAACTTTTTTTTTTTCAAAACACTTTTTTTTCAAAACTAACTTTTTTTTTCAAAACTAACTTTTTTTTTTTTCAAAACTAACTTCTTTTTTTTCAAAACTAACTTTTTTTTTCAAAACTAATTTCTGTAATCTCTGGGGCGGTTGTCCCTCTTAGATGCAACCTTGACTTGACCTCTTATCAAGTATTCTGAAACTAACTTGAACTCTTATCAAGTATTCTGAAACTAACTTGAACTCTTATCAAGTATTCTGAAAAACTACTTGAACTCTTATCAAGTATTCTGAAACTAACTGAACTCTTATCAAGTATTCTGAAACTAACTTGAACTCTTAAGTATTCTGAAACTAACTTGAACTCTTATCAAGTATTCTGAAACTAACTTGAAATGCTTCAAGTAACTCTCTAACTCTAAAACTCTCTATAACACTCTCTTTCTTAATTTGCAAGTCAATTCAATTCAATAATTTGAAAAAAATTTGCAAACAAAAATATAAAATGTAAACAACATTTCACTCGAATGTACACGAAGGTACGATACTATTACGTTTGATACAAAAAATAAAATTATACTATACTAACTAGAATAGTAAAAATAACTGAAAATAACTGTGAAAATAATTCTGTGACAATATTGTTTTCAATAAAACAAAAATGTATCACTGGTGTCTGAAGTGTTCACTGTGTTTTGTGTTAATTCTGGCTCAATATTAAAATTAAACTGTTAATAATAATGACTTTTCAAATGTTTAGAAATTATTTTAAAAAAGAGTTTTGTACTTAACAAGATTCCTACGGCGAAATCCTTAGAGACGTGTCCTGAAGACGTGTCTTGCTGGCCACTTGTTCTTGGATAAAAACTAGGCGTGGAGAACTTGGAGTCGTGACGCACCGGTTCAAGGGTGGATGTGACGAACTAGAAGTCGTGACACGCCGGTCCAAGGGTGGATGTGACGAACTAGAAGTCGTGACACGCCGGTCAACTGGGTGGATGTGACGAACTAGAAGTCGTGACACGCCGGTCAACTGGTGTTGGTTCTGGTTCCAGGGTCTGGAAGACTGGAAGAATCCTGGAGTCGTGAAGATCCTGGTTAAAGGGTCGCCAGTTGTTAAGATCCTCTTCTTCTATGTGTTTATCCTGATGCAGGGTAATTTCTATCTTGGCCAAAGAGTGGCCTCTTGTTAAAATCTTCTTGTTAAAATCTTCTTGTTAAAATCTTCTTCTAAAAATCTTTTTCTTATCCTGGTAAAGGGTCGCCACAATGTTAACCCCTCCGTCTATGGCCCTGGGGTGGTTCGGATCGACGGGGGTTCTGGTTAGGAGGCAAGCAACGGATGTGTGACTTGAAGTGGTTTTCTTCTATACTACTCTCCGAGTTCTTCTTTAGTGGCTCGGAGGATTCTGAGAGGCTTATTAAATTCTTTGGGGTTTCTCCCCGATTCTTCTTGTAACTTATCGGGAGATTCTAATGACTAAGTTTTCTGAAGAGAGCACGGCTCGAAGGAGAAGATAAAGACTTTTTCTTACTGTGTTTTACTCCTAAACTGTTACAGGTAATGCTCAGCCTCGTAGTTGGAATCAGAACAAACATGGAAGAAATTTGTGGGCTTTATATACCCCAATTCTACTAACATCATCATTATTAAATGTTGAAGAGGCTGTATTATTTTTGCACAATATTTGAAAATAAAGTAAATCTTTTAGCTGTGTAAGGTTTAAACGAATAAACAAGATATTTGAAGATGAAGCCATATTTTTATCTTAAACTGCGTATTTTCAGATCTGATGTTATCATGATCTGCCAAGTTAACTAAAAGTGGAAATTGAACTATGCATCTTTACACTAAAATATGCATATGAGTAAATATTAAAGGTTTAAGATTTACAATTAAATGCTTAGGCAAGACATGACTTCAACATTTATAATGAAGAAAGAATGTACACAAAACATGACATGGCAAAAGTTACTCAGGATTCATTATTCAGCTAAATCTAAAAAAATGATTATGAGATTTAAAAAAAAGAACAGGTCATCAATTATTTGGCAAAGTAGAAAGCACATCAAAATTAATTCCAAATGAAAAATAATAATAAAAAAATAACAACAGTATTGCCGATTCTACATTCCTTATGGCGACATAATGTCGGGTCGGACATTGAGTACATTGTAATTTTGGTCTACTGTAACTATGATTATAATTACCAATTCATTTATTATCGTTAACTACAATTCCATTAAAGTACATTGACTACGTCATTTAGTACATTACATCATTAAGTACAGTTTCATTAAAGTACATAACATTATATTAAATTAAAAGTATTACAGTTAATTATAATTAAACAGTTACTATAACGTTTTGTTTTTACAGTGTTTCATATTAATAGACAATTAAGATGTTTAGAAATATAATACAAAGTACATGGCACTTACGAGATAATTTATTTACGAAATAATATGCTATCGGAGGTATTTTATCTTTGAAGCGCTCGATTCTGTCTGTCAGCTGAATTCGAGAATAATTTACCAAGCATTTATGAATATCTTTAGGGGTGAACGCACTTAAAAAAAAAATGAAAAAAATATAATACGAGAACGTTTTCGAACGAAGGCAAAAGTTTTGCGTTTCATAGATTGACACGAGTAAAAATAGACTGATAAGTTGATAGGGCATAAGTAGACAATAGGTAGATGAATGAATAAGTAATAAAATTAATAAAGGATAGCGGTCAAGAAAGAACATGAATTAAGATGAATTAGGGAAATACAGTAATGAATAAAGAAGTATAAATCGAAATTCTATCCAAAAACTCGCTTAGGCGATTTTGGTTTCTTATGTAAAAATGAACATTCAGCATAAAACTATACGAACATAAGTTCTGCATGAAGACAATGAATCCATATAATGATGGTGTAGGAATTGTTCATTGTTCACTTTTTACAGTATTTCCCCTCCAAAATGGTATTAATAATATAATACAATATAATACAATTGAGAAAATAACATCGTAAGTAATTCAAGTTAGATGGCGACATTCTTTTTTACAATACAAGTTTTATACAGAACAAGTGAGTTATTATATAATATAAAAGAATTCAAAGATTAATACTTTAATTTAGATAAACAATTTAGACAAAGAATGATATTGTTAAAATTTTTTACCAAATTTTATTTTTTTTTTCTGTGGGATGTAAATCGTACAATCTATAAGCTAATTTTTATTGACTATGGTAGGTAAAAATAGAATTACGTAATCGATGTTGTATAGACCTGTGGTCTAGTGTTTATTTTACAATTTCGAGGGTCAGATTAGCTGATAGGATTGTTCAAGTAACTGAATAAATGCATGAGCTAGATATATTAGGAAGCAAAAATGATTAAGACTAAATAGCATAGTTTGCACTTACGTAATGAAATAGTTTTATTGTGATATTCAATGATTTTAGCATAAGGGCTGTATATATATAGTATATATAATGTGCATACATGCATTTTTATTAACTGTTGCAGGTACAAATCGAATTACGTAGTGGATGATGTATAGACCTGTGGTCAAATGTGTAGGGATTTGGGAGGTTTTTGAATTAACAAAGTTTAAAAATAATGTATAATAATTTAAGATGAGTTTAGGGTTATAAAATCTTTTGAGTCAATTATTGTTGTTATTATTATTATTATCATTATTATTATTATAAAATCCTTTAAGTTCAAGGTAGTATTTAAGTATTTAATTAAATCAGTTACACGAATTAAGGTAATAAAAAAAAACGTACTTAGAAGAACTTACAATTAATGAAAGTAAATCTCACGGTTTTAAAATTGAATTTTGAAGATGGAATTAAATTCGACTAGTAACATTCCTAGCTGTATATGAACTATATAACCATTAACATTAACCAGAAGTATCGGTACGATAATTGAATTAAGAAAATTAAGAATACAGATTAAAAATAGAAATCAATTATGCATTTCAACGAGCTAAACATAATTATATAATATTTAAAAAAAAATAAAAATAAATCGAGCCATAGATGAATTTCGACCAAGAATTGAAATGGAAGGAAAGCATTTCGAACAATCTTTTCTTTTAATAATTTCAGGTAAATTTTACATTAAAAATTATTTTTATATAATAAAAAAAAATATTAAAAAGGTTTTAATAATTTTTGCATGTTAAGTAGAAAAATCATACTTTTTCGTTAAATGTTGATAGAATTTGAAATGTTTGGTTTGATATTTTAGTCTGAAATTGACAATTACGTGTTTTAAAAAAAAAAAAAAAAAAAAAAAAAAAAAAGAGATTGCTTGTCACATTACTTAGAACAAAAAATTAAAAGAGTTCAACAAACGGAGGGACGGCATGTTCCTCATATACATTACAATAATTACCAAAATCGTTACCTTTGTAAAAACGGTTTTGTTACAAATAATAAAATACATAACTATATATTTATATACGCAACAATGGCATGAAAAGAAGACAGATCGGTTAATTTCCTTCTTACAAACAAAAAAAAGTTAAACTAAAGACACAAACCGGTCAATTTAGGTTGAATTTAATTCTCTTTTGCAACACAAAAAAAAAGGTTGAATTAAATTCTTAACTTACTTTTTTTCTTAAATTAAATTCTCTTAAATTACAAAGGAAAAGTTGAATTCAATTGACTGCATTGAAAACTAACTTGGGACTTCACTTCAAAACTAACTTTTTTTCAAAAACTAACTTTTTTTTTCAAAACTAACTTTTTTTTGTTCAAAACTAACTTTTTTTTTCAAAACTAACTTTTTTTTTCAAAACTAACTTTTTTTTTCAAAACTAACTTTTTTTTTTCAAAACACTTTTTTTTCAAAACTTTTTTTTCAAAACACTTTTTTTTTCAAAACTAACTTTTTTTTTCAAAACTTTTTTTTTCAAAACTAACTTTTTTTTTTCAAAACACTTTTTTTTTCAAAACTAACTTTTTTTTTCAAAACTAACTTTTTTTTTTTCAAAACTAACTTTTTTTTTCAAAACTAACTTTTTTTTTTCAAAACTAATTTCTGTAATCTCTGGGGCGGTTGTCCCTCTTAGATGCAACCTTTGACTTGACCTCTTATCAAGTATTCTGAAACTAACTTGAACTCTTATCAAGTATTCTGAAACTAACTTGAACTCTTATCAAGTATTCTGAAACTAACTTGAACTCTTATCAAGTATTCTGAAACTAACTTGAACTCTTATCAAGTATTCTGAAACTAACTTGAACTCTTATCAAGTATTCTGAAACTAACTTGAACTCATCAAGTATTCTGAAACTAACTTGAACTCTTATCAAGTATTCTGAAACTAACTTGAAATGCTTCAAGTAACTCTCTAACTCTATAAACTCTCTATAACACTCTCTTTCTTAATTTGCAAGTCAATTCAATTCAATAATTTGAAAAAAATTTGCAAACAAAAATATAAAATGTAAACAACATTTCACTCGAATGTACACGAAGGTACGATACTATTACGTTTGATACATAAAATAAAATTATACTGTACTAACTAGAATAGTAAAAATAACTGAAAATAACTGTGAAAATAATTCTGTGACAATATTGTTTTCAATAAAACAAAAATGTATCACTGGTGTCTGAAGTGTTCACTGTGTTTTGTGTTAATTCTGGCTCAATATTAAATATTAACTGTTAATAATAATGACTTTTCAAATGTTTAGAAATTATTTTAAAAAAGAGTTTTGTACTTAACAAGATTCCTACGGCGAAATCCTTAGAGACGTGTCCTGAGACGTGTCTTGCTGGCCACTTGTTCTTGGATAAAAACTAGCGTGGAGAACTTGGAGTCGTGACGCACCGGTTCAAGGGTGGATGTGACGAACTAGAAGTCGTGACACCCGGTCCAAGGGTGGATGTGACGAACTAGAAGTCGTGACACGCCGGTCATCTGGGTGGATGTGACGAACTAGAAGTCGTGACACGCCGGTCAACTGGGTGTTGGTTCTGGTTCCAGGGTCTGGAAGACTGGAAGAATCCTGGAGTCGTGAAGATCCTGGTTAAAGGGTCGCCAGTTGTTAAGATCCTCTTCTTCTATGTGTTTATCCTGATGCAGGGTAATTTCTATCTTGGCCAAAGAGTGGCCTCTTGTTAAAATCTTCTTGTTAAAATCTTCTTGTTAAAATCTTCTTCTAAAAATCTTTTTCTTATCCTGGTAAAGGGTCGCCACAATGTTAACCCCTCCGTCTATGGCCCTGGGGTGGTTCGGATCGACGGGGGTTCTGGTTAGGAGGCAAGCAACGGATGTGTGACTTGAAGTGGTTTTCTTCTATACTACTCTCCGAGTTCTTCTTTAGTGGCTCGGAGGATTCTGAGAGGCTTATTAAATTCTTTGGGGTTTCTCCCCGATTCTTCTTGTAACTTATCGGGAGATTCTAATGACTAAGTTTTCTGAAGAGAGCACGGCTCGAAGGAGAAGATAAAGACTTTTTCTTACTGTGTTTTACTCCTAAACTGTTACAGGTAATGCTCAGCCTCGTAGTTGGAATCAGAACAAACATGGAAGAAATTTGTGGGCTTTATATACCCCAATTCTACTAACATCATCATTATTAAATGTTGAAGAGGCTGTATTATTTTTGCACAATATTTGAAAATAAAGTAAATCTTTTAGCTGTGTAAGGTTTAAACGAATAAACAAGATATTTGAAGATGAAGCCATATTTTTATCTTAAACTGCGTATTTTCAGATCTGATGTTATCATGATCTGCCAAGTTAACTAAAAGTGGAAATTGAACTATGCATCTTTACACTAAAATATGCATATGAGTAAATATTAAAGTTTAAGATTTACAATTAAATGCTTAGGCAAGACATGACTTCAACATTTATAATGAAGAAAGAATGTATGCAAAACATGACATGGCAAAAGTTACTCAGGATTCATTATTCAGCTAAATCTAAAAAATGATTATGAGATTTTAAAAAAAGAACAGGTCATCAATTATTTGGCAAAGTAGAAAGCACATCAAAATTAATTCCAAATGAAAAATAATAATAAAAAAATAACAACAGTATTGCCGATTCTACATTCCTTATGGCGACATAATGTCGGGTCGGACATTGAGTACATTGTAATTTTGGTCTACTGTAACTATGATTATAATTACCAATTCATTTATTATCGTTAACTACAATTCCATTAAAGTACATTGACTACGTCATTTAGTACATTACATCATTAAGTACAGTTCCATTAAAGTACATTACATTATATTAAATTAAAAGTATTACAGTTAATTATAATTAAACAGTTACTATAACTTTTGTTTTTACAGTGTTTCATATTAATAGACAATGAAGATGTTTAGAAATATAATACAAAGTACACGGCACTTACGAGATAATTTATTTACGAAATAATATGCTATCGGAGGTATTTTATCTTTGAAGCGCTCGATTCTGTCTGTCAGCTGAATTCGAGAATAACTTACCAAGCATTTATGAATATCTTTAGGGGTGAACGCACTTAAAAATAAAAATAAAAAAATATAATACGAGAACGTTTTCGAACGAAGGCAAAAGTTTTGCGTTTCATAGATTGACACGAGTAAAAATAGACTGATAAGTTGATAGGGCATAAGTAGACAATAGGTAGATGAATGAATAAGTAATAAAATTAATAAAGGATAGCGGTCAAGAAAGAACATGAATTAAGATGAATTAGGGAAAATAGTAATGAATAAAGAAGTATAAATCGAAATTCTATCCAAAAACTCGCTTAGGCGATTTTGGTTTCTTATGTAAAAATGAACATTCAGCATAAAACTATACGAACATAAGTTCTGCATGAAGACAATGAATCCATATAATGATGGTGTAGGAATTGTTCATTGTTCACTTTTTTAATATATATATATATCACACCTTACGTAATATACAAGCTCATAATAATAAACTATTTCTTGGGGTAATTTGCGTGTTAAAAATTACTAAATACAGAAGGTCAGTTAAAGACTTTTTTCATTTAGATAAATGAAAAATAAACATACATGCATCACGGCATTCTGCAGGGCAAACCTTTAAGGCAGAGCTTTCCAAACTTTTCACGTTGGCGACACACTATTTAAGCATAAAAATTTTCACGACACATTAATTAATTTTTGTTATCAAATATCAAATATCAGATAATTTTTCAGTAGGTGGTTTATCTTGTAGCCGATTTTGTTGAGAGAAAATCAAAATTTTCAAAATACAAAAAACACTATGTGTCGCGACACACAGTTTGGAAAGCTCTGATTTAAGGTATAAGCAAGAACGAGTATACTTATCCCACGCAATACTATTTTGCATAAGAATCGCATAAAGTCCGAGTCATTACACGATCTTATGAGATCGACGCAAGATATTAATAATATATATAGGAATTCATATATTAAAAGAAGCGTCTCCCTGCCCAAAGGGCCAAAACTTAAAAAGCGTGAAAAATTAAAAAAAAATAAGAATGCAAAGTATGTAATTAGTTCGTAAGTTACTATTTTTGCGGCTCTAGAACGTTGTAATTTGCTCTATACACACTTCCATGTATAAACTTGCCCTTAACTTAAGCCTCAATCAAGTACCAGTTTCGAGACCTGTTTAAAAACGAAGCCAATCTTCATAAAAGGTATAACAAAATATACATTTGGATTAACTGAATTATTAAATCTATTATCATAATAGAAGTTAAAAAAATTCATTGCAGTAACAATTGACATCAATTTACCATGTAAGAAGCACATAATTTATCTCTGAAGAGATTTCCAGGAGGTGCTACAAAACTTTGGAGACTTTTAAGAATAAACTAGATAAAATAATGCCTGAAAGAGATATTTGGTAATGATGTTTTGTTGGAGCTGGTAATGGTGTGGAGAAGAGGAATGTGAACCCTTCCCACATATATATATATATATATATATATATATATATATATATATGACATGAGAGCCCTGTGTTGGTCGCAGAGGGCCATGAAAAGAGAGAATTAATTGAGAGAGTAGCCAAATTGCTCTTACATATTAAGTTTGAAGATAAGTCAGTACTTGGACCACTACTTTTTACTGTTTATAGTAATGACTTGGAAAGGTGGCCTAAATAGTAAAACCTCAATATTTTCAGATGATACAAAATTGGTACAAAATGTAAGATCTTTAACAGATGCCATGAGAATGCAAAAGGACATTGATGAAGTAGCTGCTTGGACAGATAGATGGGTGATGAAATTTAATGTGGAAAAGTGTAAAGTTATGCATGTTGGTCATGACAATCCAGAATTTGAGTATAACATGGATGGAAGTTGGACAAATGAAGAAAAGAAGGAGCGAGATTTGGGTGTCATTGTGAATCATGCTCTTAACCTACAACTCATTGTATTGAAATTAGAAATAAGGATAATGCTAGATTGAACCTAATGTAGAAACATATAGAATATAAATAGCCAGAAATTCTGTGATAGATAAATTTGTGTATTAAGACAGAAGCTGAATAAATTCGCCTCACATGAAAGAGGAAAATGTCTACAAATTATATTTTTCCCTGGAGTTTAAAGCCATATTTCGAATAGCACATGAAAAATGCTTCATTTGGTCACTAGTAGTCTTTGAAAATCTAAAGATTTCACTTTGCTCAACAAAAATTAACACACCCTACTTAAGTAATTAATCCATAATCCACTCTGTAAGTATGAGATTCTCAAACACGTTCATTCTCATTTTCATTCTGGGATTTCCACACTTCAGTTGTTGCCACTCTCATTTATGTATTGTAAATGTAAATTTAAGATTAAGTCTCTCTTAGCGATATATTGGCTGAAAAGATTTCCCATTTTATCTGTGCTTTTGAAATAAACGTCTCACTATTGAGTTCACATCACAAAATGGTTACGTACTGCTGTTAGTGGGTTATTAACATCCCCTTAATCTGCTTTGTGTAAATAATTTATCTAAGTAAGGCTTAATTGCGTCTGTTGACTCATCATCTACCTTGAGAAAGCTTCTACAGTACTAAGCATGATTCACTTTGTACAAAGGAATTTGAACTTAATTTGGTAGCTAATACAAAAAGAGAAATACCTTCTAAAGCTTCAAAGATATTTGATGCACAACCAAAAGATTATCACAGGCTTTCAGTTTGGTTAATCAAGCACTGACTATCTTTCATGAAGATGACCCTAACAGGCAACGAAGCTCTAAAGTGGAAAAACTCATGAAAGATGCTGTGTTGCTATCGGGAACTTTATGAAGAAAAACAGCGCCGCTCAAAACAACTCTCACTTGATCAATTCTTGAAATCTACAAAACAAACCTTTGACGTTAACATGCCTTCTACCTCCGCAGGATCAGCTGTTCACACCCGTCAGCTGATGACCTTGATGGCTCCCCACCCCCAACGCCTTCAACCCATAATAACACCATCACTCGCCTTTCCACCACTACCAGCCACGGCAAGCCACTTTAACAACTAAGGTAAACAAAACTTTTTTTACATTTAATAATGTTTAATTTTAAAAATTTAATACAATAATGCATAATGTATAATACACAGCACATAATACATAAGAAATATCCACAAAAAAATCTGCTGGTTCCCCTTCATTTCAATGCTTATGCCTATCGAATTTTATTTGCATTGAAAACCATTATAATTTTTACCAGTCAAACTTCCGTACGGCTGGCAACTCTGCATGAGTCTATTATAACATGTGAGAGAACGATAGCCTCAGTTATCCATTATTGATTGGAGTGGAAGGAAGTATTTTTGTGCTTCTGTGCGGTGAATTTTGTTATTTTTGTGTCCTGAAAGAAAGTGCTTATAATTTTTATGCTACCCGACTTATGAGCGCAGGACAAATGAGCGCCGACAATTGAGCGCCAAGACAATTAAGCGCAAGACAAATGAGCGCAAGGCAATAGAGCGCAAAACAATAGCCTAACCTAACCTAACCTAACTACATTATTTTTAACATCCTTAATAAATAGTTTTTTTAACATCCTTAATAAATATTTGTTCAAGCTTATTTTGTTTCCTTTTTCCAGTTAACCTAACCTAACCTTTTATCCAGTTTTTATTTGCTTGCTCTCGTTCAATTGTTTTGCGCTCTATTGTTTTTGCGCAAAACAATAACCTAACCTAACCTAACCTAACTACACTATTTTTAACATCCTTAATAAATATTTTTTAACATCCTTAAATATTTGTTCAAGCTTATTTTGTTTCTTTTATCCAAGTTTTTGCTTGCGCTCTTTTGTCTTGCACTTAATTGTCTTGGCGCTCAATTGTAGGCGCTCATTTGTCGGCGCTCATTGTCATGCGCCCAATTGTCGTGTCACGAATTTTTATATCAACCGCGAAGGAGAAAGCACGTATTCTTGCGTGGGAACAAGAAAATGTGCCTACATGTGAAATATTTGGAAGAACAGGTCGTTCACATTCCACCATCCGTTCACTTGTTGCTGCAGCCCGAGGCCTCCCTCCTAATGTTGTTCCTTCTAGAAAAGCTGGCTCTGGCCCACCAAGGAAGTCATCTTGGGCTACTGACAATTTATTAAAACGTGAAGTATTAAAGAAACCATCTATTTCTGCTGCACAAATTTAAAAAAATCACTGGACCTCTCCTCACGAACAGCTGCACTGAAACCTCTGCTCACGAAGCAACTACGTGCCAAACGGTTAGCATTTGCAAAGAAATATAAGAACTGGACATCAGAGCAATGGAGGAAGGTAATGTTTAGTGACGAAAGTTCATTTAAATGCATTACAACACGTAATGGAAGGGTAACATCAGCAGGTACTCCCCCCCCCCCCCAGTTCACTGTAAAAACAGTAAAATGTTCAGATTTACTAATGGTGTGGGGATGTTTTAGTGGACAGGTGGGTCGTGGAGTTTGTATTTCCTTCCTAAGAATACTACAATGAATGCTGATCTGTATAAAGAGGTTTTAGAAGGCCATTTATTCCGTCTGTATGATATCCATGGATGCAACATTTTTATGCAGGACAATGCACCGTGTCACGCTGTAAAAAAAATATATATGGTTTGCTGTCAGTAGCATGCCCGCAAAAATGTAGAGTGCAAATCAATTTCATGCAAGATGTTGCATCACTGTTGCAAGGGGATATGGGGAGTGGGGGTATGCAACAAAGGGGGGTTAGTCCCCCAAATTGAATGAAGGGGGGAGGAGGTTTGAAGGGAGGCCGGGTAAAAACCTCCCCCTAAAGGGGTAACCTAACCTATCCCGAACCTAAGAAGGTAACCTAAGAGAGGAGAAGGAAGAGATGTTCTCGCTGGCATGTCTCGTCGCATACTGAAGTTCTTGACAACTTCAGTTGGTTTAGAAGGCATAATCTGCCAGTTTGCTAAGAAGGCTTACTCCGCCAGTTGGCTTAGAAGGCGTATAGAAGGAGAGTATATATATATATATATATATATATATATATATATATATATATATATATATATATATCTTAAAGGAGAGAGTGCAAGAATAACTGACTTAGAATAATTCTGCGCTATGAGGCTATGAAGCCTAACATCCTATTAGCTCTTGCGCAAGTCTCCTGACACTGGTTCCTAACTTTTAAATCCTTAGATATGCGTACGCCTAAATCTACTTCCTCGTCAACGCTCGCTAACTCTCTCTTATCCATCGTGTACGTGTAATTATTGTTACGAGAACCTATATGTAAAACTTTACATTTGTCTACGTTAAATTGCATCTGCCACTTATCCGTCCACTCCATAATCCTATTTACATCGTCTTGGAGCCTATTTCTATCGTCCTCGTTAACAACCTTACCGCCTATTTTAATATCATCCGCGAATTTTGACACGTTACCAGTCAATCCTACTTCTATGTAGTTAATGTAAATTACGAATAGCAATGGGCCTAACACTGAACCCTGTGCGACACCGCTACCTACATCCAACCACCCCGATTCACTACCATTAACAACGACCCTCTGTCTCCTAGCACGAAGCCATTCCTCTAACCAGTTAGCCAGTTAGCTACCTGACCGCGTATACCGTGCGCTTTAACCTTCGCAATTAATCTTCTATGGGGAACTGTATCGAACGCCTTTTCAAAATCTAAATAAATACCGTCAGCCGCTCTATGCCTATCGTATTCGCGCACTCTTTCGTTATAAAATTCTAACAAATTAGTTAAACAAGATCTATGGCGTCGAAACCCATGCTACTATTTATCAAATCTCGACTTTCTAAGTGATCGATGATACGATCCCTAACTAGGATTCCAAAAGTTTACCGACAATTGACATTAAGCTAATAGGCCTATAATTGCTAACTACTGTACGGTCGCCTTTTTAAAAATGGGCGTCACGTTAGCTAATTTGAAGTCTCCAGGAATAATCCCCGTTTCGAGTGACTGATTAAAATCTTCGTTAAGGGGCCTACAATAACATCTTTCAAATCTTTCAAATGTCTGGGATAAAAAGCGTCAGGGCGAGCTTGGACCCTTGCTAACTTTTAGCCTATCGATATAATGCGCAATCTCACACTCGTAAAGTTATTTCATCCAAAATAGTTTCGCTACTAAATGGAACGATATCGTCCTCGTCGGGGACATTATTTACGTCTTCTACGGTAAAAACTGTTGCGAAAAAGTTATCGAAAATACCCGCCATCGCCTGAGCGTCAGAAGCCAAAGCGCCGTTAACATCCACAAGAGGGCCTATGTTATCTTTTATCGGCTTACGATTACTGACGTATTCGAAAAGTTTTTTGGATTATGTTTACTCTCCGTAGCTATAAGTATCTCTAAATTACGCTTAGCATTCCTAACTGATCTTCTAACCTGACGTCTAAGCTCGATATATCTATTAAAGTTAGCTGCCGTGCCATTGCGCTTATTAAGTGTGTCCGCTGTTACGCTCGTTTATGAACTCGCCTATTTCCCTAGTCAACCATTTGTGCCTACCATGATTTCTAGCGCGCTTGGGCCTACGAGGAATAAACTCCCTTTCAATATTTATAAAACTTTCTTTAAACGCCTCCCAATGCAAATTTGCGTCATTACTAGGGCAGTCAAAAGTTGACCGAAAAAATTAAGAAAGTTGACCTTACGAATTGAAAAAATTGACTTATAAAGTTGCCTTTACTTTCAATAATAAAAACGATACTTTAATTACTTATTCTTGCTCTTTTACATCAGTTGACCGATTGTGGTAAATTATGAAGTATTTGCCGACATTTTTGGCAAAAAATTGCGATCCTTACTGAAAATCTGAAGACTTGTACTTTAAAAGGGTTTGCGTCTTTTCATTTCCCACATTTTGGTCTATACCACGCTGGTGCTTTTGGGTAGAGCGATGTTTATCCACAAAAAAGGATTTGTCATGCTTGACCACAACACAACAAATCTGACAGTATAGCTCATTTTTTCCTGAACAAATGAATTCATTAGGATATTTTGCAATTATAGCGCGCACTTTAGCAATAGAACTAACTGCAACTTTTGGCATTTTAAATATCTGAAATCAAAAGAAATCGAAATCAGTGAAATCACAAATCAGAAAAAATCACAAATAAAAAATGGTAACCAGTAACCACAATACATACAACACAACCACATCCAAAACCAGAACAGACATAACTGAATAAGACAAATACAAGCAGCGAAGTTGCCAGTTAATCAAAAAGATGCCAATTTTTAGTTATTTTAATTATTTATTCAAAAAAATTGACTTTATTTACCTCATTGCTATTTTATGACCTAACAGGTAAAAGTTGACTTTTGGTTGACCTATTAACTTTGGTAATATACACCCTACAGGTGTTTTTATTGCATTTTCAGTCGTTTCAGCGAAAAGTGCCCCATAGGAAACAATTTGACTTTATTGACTTTTGACCGCCCTAGTCATTACCCATAAATAAGTTATCCCAGTCCACTACTCTCATCCTATCCGCAAAACTATCAAAATTAGCCCTACGAAAATCAGGGACTTCTATTACGTTACTATCCTTAGTGTTTTCTATCAATAACTTAAACCTAAGAATTTGATGATCACTACATCCTAAACTCTCGCCTACTTCCAAATCTTCGACTATATTTTCGCCGTTCGTCATCACCAAATCTGAAATATTGTCACCGCGCGTTGTTTTGGTAACCATATGTCGTAAAAAATTATCTTCCATGAACTCAATCAATCTCAAACCCTCCTCATTACTAGTAAAAGTCTCGTAATTAACATTAGGGCAGTTATAGTCTCCGACAATTATACTGTACTATTCCGATTGTCAATAAAGTTACCAAGAAATGAGTAAAATCTAGTATCGGTAGAGAGGGGTTGAACGGGAGGTCTATAAACAACAACAAAATTAAAACTAACATAACGCGCCCTAACTTCAACGCATATTACATTAATTGCTGCCGGAAAATCTATCTTAACCTCGATAGCACTAAGGCAGTGATGGCGAACCTTTTTATCCAAGTGTGCCAAAATTCGTGTTTTTTAAATAATGATATTGTTGGCGTGTCACTTGCATACATGCATTTTAAATTTAACTACAAAATCATAGATAGCTGACTTATTAATCGAAAGTACTAGGGCGTAGAAGATTTATTGCAGTTTTTCATCAGAATACCAAACATTTTCAACATCCATCGCGTGTCACCTGAAACCCTGCGGCGTGTCACTGCTGACACGCGTGTCATAGGTTCGCCATCACTGCACTAAGGGAATTACGAATGTACAGCAAAACGCCGCCACCAATCCTATTTAACCTATCATTAGTAAAGAGTTTAAAACCCGGTATATCAAGTTTCCCCAAGAAGTCCCGAGTCACGGTATTTAACCACGTTTCAGTGATAGCAACCATATCGTAGTTGCCGGAATAAATTATCACCTTAAATTCGTTTAATTTATTTCTAATACTACGCGCGTTACAATAAAAGACGTTTTAAGTTATTTTTTACCACGGGCCCGCGTTTGAAACTATTTTTCACGTCGGGCCCGCGTTTCCCGGACCTACAATGTTTAAAGAAGGCTTCGACCTACACAGCTTACGTACGTTTTCGTTAATTAACCTACCTAGCCTAGCATTACCTATTTCATTAAAATGCACCCCATCTTTTTAAAAAGGCTAGGATCACTGAATTCGTACCACAGCTTTACGAAGGGTACATTTTCCTCAGCACAAATCTCTTCTAATTTAGTATTAAAAAATATCGTTTTAGACGTAATCCTAAGATCCAAACCGTGCCTAGGGGTAATACCTAGAACTAAAGACCTATCTGACCTCGCCTTTAGGGACCTAATTAACCCCCTATATCTCTCCAAAAGGTCAAGCACTCTCGTATCGGGCCTATACGAGTCGTTGCCCCTTACCATCGCCACCAACATTGAGTGACGGGAGGCAACGTCAATCCTATCCACTTCGTCTCTAACTCTGTCAACCCTGACCCCTGGGAGACAGACCCTCCTCCTCTTGGTTGGATGCTGTTCAACGAACTCTTTGTCCATATGGCGCACTAAAGAGTCCCCAATTAAAATAATTTCCACCTCATTCACGTCCCTTTCCAAATGGCCGAAAGGTTCGAAACCTCGATAGCGGGTGGATTCCTATCACCTAACGTACGCGGCCTAGCTCCACCCTTAACTTCTCTAAATCCATCCCCATCTACTAATCTCGGATCAACCTTAACCCCTTCCTCAACTCTATCCAACCTTCCCGATAAGCTACCTAAACTAGAAACTAGGTTACGCACCTCACACTTCAAATTACTAACGTCTTCAACGTTAGTATTGGTTCGGCTTTCGTCAACCGTAGCTCTACCCCTGCCCTCAACAAGCGTTGCAAGTCTTTCCGTTACCTCACGTACACTGCGTTTTATGTCAACTATTTCCTCCCTTAAATCGCAAAAGAAACAAACTGATCTCTCGGTAATCGCCATTGGACCGCCGTTATAATCTTTAAAATCCGAATACCACCGGTTTATCCCACACCTAACACACGACGCTTTCTGCGACGGCATCGCGCAGTTAAAATTAGTTTATAACCGTCACACGTTTAACTTAAATTAAGCCGGCACGCTATGAAAACTTCTAAATCGCTAAAAACCACTAATATTCAATTACTTAACTATAACAATGTGAATATAAACACAAGTATATAAAATTCAAAACTTTCCAAAACGTGACTTGAAACGTGACTTATTTTAAATAAATAAATATGTCATGAACAAGTAAATAGTCTCTAATTTATGGTATATATTCAAATACGTAATAAATAATTAACCATATCGTCAACAAGTAAATAGACACATATATATATATATATATATATATATATATATATATATATATATAATATTCAAGGACCAAGGTACCCAAAGGTACAGTGCCGTAAGTGCCAGGCACCTGGTATCGTTTCCTCTAGGTGTTACGACAAACCTTCGTGCCCCTAAGTTCTTTCACACCCCCTAATTCTGTGCTCGGAATTTATGAGTCCCCAAAACCAGGTGGGGTGGTTGGTCATTACCATCGTCTTCTAAGCTCACTAGATCTTTGAGCGATTCAAGGTTGACGATCTGGCGTTTGGCATGGTTAAGCGTGATGCCTTTAGCCTTCATGATGTACTTGCACATCCCTACCCTTACGCGGCGTACACCGTAAGTTGTTGGGTCCTGTTGAGACAAAAGAATCGGCGTATGTGATGTTTTCATACTCATTCTTGATCTCATCAGTCAACTCTCCAAAGAATTCCTCAATAGGAGGCATATATTCACCTTCCCTCTCCGTGAATATCACACTCTCTGTATCAGCGGACAGAACCCGCTGTCCGAGAGAATGCAACAGATGCCACAGCTTGAGACGTGCGTAGGCTGTTGTGAAACTGCCTACAGATATGTTTCTAACATGCGATGTATCTGTAGCCAATTCGGTCCGGTTGTACCTTATTATGTACGTATTACCCACATTCACGATTTCCATAACTTCTTTATCATTGGCGTTTGCATAAACCCAGACTTCACTATAACTTTGAGCTAAATGTACATTCCCTTTGTATTCTTGGCAAACTTGCCCCAAAGACTTTAGGCACAACTTTGCACTAAAGCACTTGCCAGTGTTCCTCACAATTGGGCACGGTCAAGTTTTATCCTTTCACGCTCATGGTAGCGTTGAATATATGCCGTTTTCTCATTTTCGGTCTCAACTCCTCGTGGGTATCCTAAGACTTTTACTTTATCCTTCAAAAAAGTATTTATATATATGTGTAAAAAGGTTAGGGAGCTTCTGAAACCTCCACACCTCGTATATCTTTAGTGTTCTGTACCTGTGGTGGAGCGCTGGGGACAGTTCAGGACTTGCATATACGCCTCTGATCTTCCTCCTGTCGATCGTGTGATTACAGTCCCCATATTTCTCCAATGCGCACTTCACACACAGAGGGAACATGAGTTTGTGGTCAAACACCAGGCAAGCTCGGCATCCATAAATCGCGAGGGGGTAGCACATCTACGAAAGAAAGCCCAAAGTAGCCGCTACTATACATGACTCCGGGATTGACCCTGACTACGTACCTGTTTCTAGTTAGGGATTGGGTGGTGATGACGTTGCGTTACAGCTCGAATGATATACCATTGCCTACAGGTTGCTGTTTTGCAACTGAGATGGAGGGCACGGACGAATGGGGCTAAGTGGTTACAGTTTTATTTGTACCAATGGTATTAATTGGAGAGTGAGGGCGCTGCGTTTGTCACTGCTGATGGCTCGCTGGCGGGGTCTGTAACCTCAACCACACTATCGCCGCCATTAATATCTATGGTAGGGACATGCTGCTGGTTCTGCACCTCATCATTCACGGTTCTGGGGAAGAAGGAAAACAAGAATATAAGGAGCAACACTTAATATTTTGTTATATATTGTAAAGGCTCCACTTAGGGGTGTGTCGTGTTAGAGATAGATTCTGTAAAGAATTCAGGTTCACAAATCTTTCTATATCCACTATATCCAATCCTACAGGCTGTGGCAAAACCGTGTTTATGCTTAAAATCATTAAAGCTAAGGACGAACTGTTCTCAAATTTTGTGCACAAAGTCATATGGTGCTACTCGACATACCAAGCGTATTCAACGAGTACGAAGATGGTATTTTGTTCCACAAAGGTGTTTATGATGTAGTTCTATAAAGGGTGATGAACACACGGTTATTGTAATTGACGATCTCTTGTTAGAAAAGGACAAAACGTTTGCCGAGACATTTACAGTATTCTCCCATCATCTTAACATAAGTGTGTTCTTCATCAATTAAAACCTGTTTTTTAAGAATAAATACATGCTTGATGTATCGCTAAATACGCAATATCTTATTTGCACAACGTAGAGATGTGGCACAAATTCAGGTATTAGCCAATCAAATGTACCCGAATCAGCGTAAGGAGTTTTTGGAAGTTTATAAAGAAGTTACAAGTCAACGTTACGGATAGTTGGTTTGTGACCTTCACCCGCGAAACATGTTTAGGGTGCTTCTAAGAACGAATATATTCCAAACGAGGGTGAAACGGTGTACATACCAGAATGACAAAGAGGTTAAAGAGATATCGTGAATTGATAAAGATCTACCAACGATTGCCACGCACTCTGCAACGTCTGTTTGTTAAAAATATTGACCCTATAAGTGTACTGTTTTACTTGGGAAGCCAGAGCGTCATCGAGATTGATCGCTTCAGAAGTGTATCTGGCGATTTTTAAAAATAATGGACGAAATGACGATATTCGCAGTTATGAACCAGGATTGTTTCACACGAAACATATTCAACGGGACTTATGCGAAAAATAAAAAATTGAAACAACCGATCACGAAAAAGAATGCCGCATAGACTCGTTTGGTAGCCCGGGTACCCACTGGTTCGCGATATTTGTTAGAGATAGAGTCTGTGTCTATTGCTATGATTCTCTAGCAATATAATTGGGGCTCGACCCTGTAATTATGGATTTTATAAAAAAGTTACGTGTACAGAGTTGTATGGAATCCACAAAGGTATCAGTCGCTTTTCTCAAATATGTGTGGGTATCATTGCCTCTGCTTTATTTCATTTCTCGCTCGCGGGAACAGCTAGTCAACTTCTTAAAAAAGCTAGATTTGTGTGATTATGAAGCTAATGATAACCTCATGTTTAGTGAGGTAATCCGCAGAGATCCCTTTTGTAAATGAAACATGTCTTGTATAGAACATGTTTATATACAACTGCCGATCCAATAAAACGATATTATGTAAAAATGTTTTAATTAAGATGTGTTGTTACAAGAATTATGTGTTAATTTTACAATTAAATGTTGAAAATATTTAGTTTATTCTTACCCCCGACCCACACACACACACACGTACAAGAAAAAAGAATAAAAAACTTACATCACCTCATCGACAATCTCACATTCTGTAACGCCGGCTGATCGTCCTAGAAAGGAAAAAATATTATTCAGTGTGAGCGTCCTTCAAAATATACACGTTTAATTATTATTATTGGAGTTTAAGGATTTTTAGTTCTCATTAGTAGTGTCTTTATTTACAACCGCATTTTATTGCATCTTCCAGCAAAAATGTAGAGAATAGAGAGATTTTAAAAATAAAAGCGAATTCTTACGCCGTGAGATCGATGAGGGTCCAATACACCCCGAAGAAGGTCAGCGTCAGAGCTAAAAATAGAGGATGTAATAAATATCTTACACAGCTAATTCTCTTAAAAATATATATATATATATATATTATATATATATATATATATATTAGTGGTGGACCGGATGTCAGTTTTTCAACATCTGCGGATGCGGATTTTTTATTTCAATATCCGCGGATGCGGATATTTAATTAATCTATCAATATAATATAGAATTATGAATATATGGCATAATTTTTCAAATTTCGTGATACTACTATTATGGCAGGCAATGCATAAGAATTAAAATTAATATTAATGTTTTCATTATGATAAAAATAATAACTTTCTCAAGAGTTTCAGCCACAGAAAATTCAATGAAACCAGTTTCATTCAATTTTCTGTATTACCAGGTATTTATGTTTTGAGGTTTATACAGTATATTTGTTTGTTCACTAATAATTAATACGTTACATGAAATGTGCATGACTGGGCCTTATAAGCTAATTTAATTGTAAATTGCATAATTTATCAGAGGTAATATCCGCATAACATCCGCAGTCAGAAGTACGGATGCGGATACAGATGTTAAAAATGACGCGGATATCCGCATATGAGGATGCGGATGCGGATATCCGGTCCACCACTAATATATATATATATTATTTTTTTTTCGCGAAAATGTGGCGTATACGTTAAATTAAATTCCTAGACCACTCAAATTGCATGAGCTATATCTTTGTAGACAGAAAAACCTTACCATCATTAAATATTTGTATTAGTCAGCACACACGTACAAGAATAAAAACTTACATCGTTTCTCCTATAAGGTGGTCGTCCCTAAAAAGGAATAATAATATACAGTCGGGGCATTCCTAAGAATTTATACGCTTAATTAGAAATGTTAGTTTAAAGGATGTTTATTATAAATGCTCTAGTCATTTTAGAAGAGGTTTTATGTAAGGGGAAAAGCCGGATGAGGTACCCTTAATAGACTGAATTACTTATACGATGTAATCGAAGGCGCTACTCTCGTATGGCGACTCTTGTAGCGCCGCTTGCTCTAAGGCTTGGGTTGAGAATATGCATCCGTCATCTACAAATCCCATGAAATGGACGCACGCGTCATTACTGCAAAATAACAACGCATACGTAGACAATGGGTATTTATATATATATATATATATATATATATATATATATATATATATATATATATATATATATATAGGGTGAGTCAAAAGTCTCCATACATAGGCAAAATGGTCACTTTATTATGCAATCACTTGTAAGTCACAAAATATGCTCTATGTGGGCACCATTACACTGAATGTACATACGGATGCATTCCTCCCAGTCATGGCAAACGCGCGTTAACACGTCTGGTGTTATGCATGCACACGCATCACGAATGCGTTCTTTCAGGTGGTCCGTGTTTTGTGTTTTCACCTGGTACACCATGGCCTTCAAGTGCCCCCACAAGTAAAAATGAAAGGGGGTGAGGTCTGGGGACCTCGGAGGCCACTCCACGGGACCACGGCGCCCAATCCAGTCACCCAGAAACTGCTGATCCAGCCACTGGCGCACGCAGATACCGTAATTGGGTGGCGCCCCGTCTTGCTGAAAGTACGTTGGAAATCCCCCGTCCTCGTTCAGCAAGAACGGCATGACTATGTCTTGCAGCATGTTTAGATACATTTCGGCATTCAGATTGGTGTCAATGAAAAAAGGGCCAACAATTGTGTTGCCCCATATCCCGTACCACGCCATCACTTTTCCAGCGCCTTGCGTCTTTGAGGGACTCATCCAATGCGGGTTGTCATCACTCCAATAACGTACGTTTTGACAATTAACCTCTCCATGAACATAAAAGTGGTGATTTTAATTTCCCATTCATGAAATATAAAAGGATAGGAAAAATATATGTATACACCAGGACAAGGGGGTACACGAGAAGACCAGGAGCAGGTAAAAATGCTACTAGCTTTAGTTGATGAATTTATGTTAACGCAACAAATAACAGAAAACACAAGAAAAAACAACTACCTAGATTTGGTATTCACAAACAACAGTAATCTAATTGATAATGTAGAAATATCCCCATCTATGATATCAGACCACAACATCATTGAAATAACAACTAATATAAAGGCAACAGGCAAGGAAAGAACATGCACAACAGGAAGAAGCAAATTCGAAATTTTTAATTTTCACTCCGAAGCTATAAACTGGGAAGATGTGACATCCAGCATGGAAGTAATAGATTGGAAAACCATTTTTGAGGCCAAGACAACGGAAGAGATGCTAATGACGTTAGAGGAGACGTTAGAAATTGTGGAAAAACATGTCCCAAAGATACAACAAAGAGGAAAGAGAAGCAGGTTCGAAAGATAAAAGAGGGCATTGTTCCGAAAGAGAAAAAGAGTGAGTGCAAAATTAAGAAATGGTAAAGATAACAACATCAGAAAAATATTAAATGATAAACTACAAAGTATCGATGTCGTCATACAGGAACTAATCGAGAAGCATACAGAAAAAGAAGAAGATGACGCTATAGAAGCGATAAAGGCTAACTCAAAGTACTTCTATAATTTCGCAAAAAGAGAGTCGAAAAACCATGCGACTATCGGACATTTAAAAAATGAGAACAGTGATTTATCTGATGATCCAACAGAAGTATCTGAAATATTAAAAGCTCAGTATGAATCATCTTTCAGTATTCCAAAAACTGACAAATTGATATGCGATAGAAACGCGTTCTTTGAAGAAGAACCACAAGGGGAAAGTATAACGGATTTCGACTTTACGACGGATGATATTACACAAGCCATAGGGAAACTAAAAACACACTCAGCGGCAGGACCGGATAAATGGAATGCCACACTGATCAAAAAACTGCAAGAATGCAATCGCTCAGCCCCTATACTGGATATGGAGACAATCATTAGACACGGGAGAAATACCGGGCATCCTGAAGAGCGCGAACATAGTCCCAATATATAAAGGAGGGGATCGATCCGAGGCCAAAAACTATAGGCCAGTGTCGCTTACATCTCATCTCACTAAAATATTTGAAAGAATAGTTAGACAGAAAATCTATGACTTTTTGGAAACTCAGAAAAAATTCAATGGTAACCAACACGGGTTTCGGTCAGGTAGATCATGCCTATCACAACTAATGGAACACTACAACAACATTATTGATTCACTTGAAAGTAATGAAAACTATGATGTACTACACACAGACTTTGCTAAAGCGTTCGACAAGTGTGACCACGGAATCATAATACATAAACTGAAATATATGGGAATAACAGGAAAAGTAGATATATAATTTCCTTAGTGAGCGGAGGCAAGTCGTTACAGTACAAGGAGTATCTTCATCAGAATCAGAGGTCCTCAGCTCGGTACCACAAGGAACAGTATTATCTCTACTACTCTTCATAATCATGCTAACTGACATAGATGAGAACGTTACCAGAGACAGCACAGTAACATCCTTTGCGGATGACACAAAGATTAGTAGAAAAATAAGAAACCCAGAAGACATAGGATCTCTACAAACCGACAAAAACAAAATCTACAAGTGTGGACGGAAGACAACAATATGAAGTTTAACACCGAGAAATTTCAGCTATTACGGTACAGAAAAAGAGAAGACCTAAAATCCATGGAATATTATACCCAAATGGACAGGAAATTAAATTCAGAGAAATTCCAGAGCAAAAGATTTAGGGGTTGTAATAACAGATGATGCGAAATTTGAAACACAAAATAAGATAGCAGTAAACAGAGCAAAGAGAATAACGTGTTAGATATTGAGAACCTTTAAACGAAGGGATAGGACTGTAATGATTCCTACTGAAAACCCTGATAATACCCAAATTGGAATACTGCTCGGTCCTAACATCCTGATATAAAAACGAAGACATTAGACAGCTGGAGGGGAACCAAAGAAGCTTCACAGCCAAGATCAATTGGCGCAAAGAACTAAATTACTGGGAAAGGTTACGAGAACTAGACCTTTATTCACTGGAAAGGAGAAGAGAGAGATACACCATTATTTACACTTGGAAAATAATGGAGAAACTAGTCCCTAATCTTACTCTGAATCCCATAACTCCCCAAACAACGGTGGAAAGTAGAAGCGGTAGACTGTGTCGTATTCCCAAATTGAAGGCGAGACAGGGAACATCCTTAACCCTGAAAGAAAATAGTTTTGTAGTGAGAGGACCAAAACTTTTTAATCAGTTGCCCAAAGACCTAAGAAACACGAAGGGAGTTGCAGTGGAAATCTTCAAAAGAAGACTAGACGCCTGGCTCAGAACAATCCCCGATGAGCCAGGCGTACCTGGCTATGTGAGGTGGAGAGCGCAAGAATCCAACTCACTACTTCACCAGGCCAACTCGAGAGGAGGGGCGACAAGCTTGACCTTCGCGAAATGAGAAATCATCGCGCGGAACCTTTGTAAGGTTGTAAGGTAAGGTAAGGTCTACATTTATGCAGGCATACTACTGCTAACAACATATTGAACTTTTTGAATGGCCTGGTAATTCACCTGACTTAAATCCAATAGAGAACTGTTGGAATTATATTAAGAACAAGCTTGCCAAATTTGATACAATAACTATTCCGAAACTCAGGAATGAAATACTGAAAATGTAGGTATCGGACATGGACTTGGAATACTTCCAGAAACTTGCAAATGGTCATCAAGGCTCGAGGCAACTGACAAAATATTAATATGCAAGTATCAAAGCCTTAATTTTCTTTTTATTTATGATAATGATAATGTTAAGGTATTGTATCATGTAAATAATATTGTGAATAGGGTGGCGCCGGATTTTTTTTGCGGATATTGTACATATATTGTTGTATATTACGCTCTCTTTCTCCCTCATTTGCACGCAACTCTCTTATGTTATAGTACATTATTTCTTATGGGAAAATTATTTTCACATAACACGTTTTAGCTTAACACAGTAATTTTCAGGAACGTAATTACCGTGTTAAGCGAGGAATTACTGTATATATATATATATATATATATATATATATATATATATTATATATATATATATATATACACATATATACACAGTATGTATATATATATATATATATATATACACACAGTAACTCCCCGATTAACGCGGCCCCCATTTGCGCGGTTTTGGATTAACGCAGTCCAAAAATATCCAACTTTTATAAATAAATTAAAAAAAAAATAAAAATATAAAAAAAAGAGCACCACGTCCAGGGCCTTCTACGGAGCTACAGGCCCCTCCGTCAAAAGACGTCGACGACGACCCTGATGAGCCTGCTCCTGCTGCTGGGGGAGCCAGCCAGCAATAACTCCTCCCACCACCAACCCACCAGTGCCACAGAGTCGGAATGCGACGAAGGAGCTAAGGCAGTGGTGGTTAACAAATCAAATCAGCTCCAAGAGACCCTAATGGTGTGTTATTTTTTTATTTATTAAATGTTATTACTAATTTTTACTTTATTTTACAGGTGACTTTATGTATTTATTTATTTATTTGATTAATATTATTTTTTGTGCAGATAATTATTATCATTATTAGTATTGTATTTTATTTAATTTTTGGGGTGTTTTGGGGTTGGGGGGGGGCCGTACTTAGCACACTGAATTATATGTTATAGTACCCCAATTTACGCGGAAGGTTCAGGAACACATCTACCGCGTAAAATTTCGGATTCCACGTTAAACTGTAGGTCTAAGGTGGAATGAAAAGCTTGACCTTCGTCAGAATAAACAATTCGGGCGGAAGCTAACGAAAGGTTATTATTGAAAAACAAAAGTTATATATATATATATATATATATATATATATATATATATATATATATATACACAGTGTGTATATATATTTGCTTTTTATTAATTTATTTTTCATGTTAGGTTAAGTCAGTTATCTATACTCTGGATTCAACTGGCACTCCCCCTTTGGCACTCCTCCATCCCCCACTCCCTCCAGCACTCCCCATCCTCCATTACCACACCTCCCTCTCCGTAAATGAACACATACTACTAACAACGCTATTCCTAGTGGTGCAAGGCTTACTGGTCCAAACTTTATCATACAGCAAGATAATGATCCAAAGCACACAGCTGGAATAATTAAAATCTATTTGCAAAGGAAAGAGGAAGCTGGAGTCCTTCAACCCAAGAATTTCAGCGGTTTTAAAGAAAAAGGGTGGACACACTTGCTATTAGTTTATATCAGTGGTTCCCAAACTGTGTTCCGCGGAACCCTGGGGTTCCACGGAGGCTTAACAAGGGTTCCGTGACACGTTTTCCAATCAGTCTAATCAGGTCTTAATGTTAAGGTCTAATTAAGGTCCTAATATTTATACATAATTTTACCTTGTGGCTCTTTGTTAAATAATATTTTATATTCTTATTCTGACTTAAAATGGCACCATCGTGGATTTGGGATCACTAAATATTTTTCGCTAAAATTAAAATCTGCTAAGTATATGTAAATAAATTTTCGCTACTCGGCAACTGCAAAAGTGTAATTTGGCAGATTTTAATTTTAACGATTTTATAAAAGACTAGTTCTATTAGTACTGTTTTAAAATAAATATCATATAAATTCTGCCATAGTATTTAAAATTTGTCATATTATTTATGACAAATTTTAATATATATATTTTACTCGTGAGAATTTAACTGTAATTAATTTTGAGCAATATGTTTTCGCTAAAATTAAAATTTTCTAAGTTGCCAGTTGATTTGATGTGCACTTTCGTAATTAATTGTGAACCAATCAGTATAACTATAGCCGTTGGCGTGGTGCACTGTCAAGTTAATTTCTGATAGGCTTTATTTACTTAAGTGTTTTCAGTGTAAAAACTTGTATTGTGTTCATCACTAAAATCTGTAAGTTTTGGTTGCTCAATAAATATTTTACAGCTCTAAGTCTAATATATATATATATATATACATATATATATATATATATATTATATATATATATATATATATGTATGGAGTTGGGGTTCCGCGAGATAAAAACAAGTCTGTAAGGGTTCCGACAGTTAGTAAAGTTTGGGAACCACTGGTTTATATCAAGGTATATTATGTATAAATATTGTTATTTGAATTTGATTTTCATTTCATTAAAAGTGTATTTGCATTGAATACAAAGTTTTAGTTTCCTTATGCATCAGAGTGGAAAAATTTAAAATGTCTAAGACTTTTGCACAGCAGTATATATTTATAACAATGACCTGTAATAAATTAAGTAAAACATTTAAAACCCAGTGGTTAAAATAGTAAAACACTGAAAACCGCGAACCTTCTTGAGAGAGTCTTCCCTCTTTTTTGGGGCGGTGGGAAGAGCCTAAAAGTAAGAGTCGAACTTAACCTACTAATACTCAGCGTCACTTCAGTGATTTTGGTCTGGCTAACGCCAGACGATTTTATTCAGTCTCGGGAAAGACCTCTGGGCACTAATTGGTTAAAAACAAGAGCGTAACTAGCTTTCAAAAGTTGCGGGGGACAACTATATTGATGAAAAAAGTCCTGCGATAAATTTCTGTGCTGCTATCCTGTAGGCAGAGCTGGGCACTTCCGCAAACACTTCCGCAAACCGCAAATTCCGCAATTGCGGAAGTATGTTTTTCGTTTGCGGATTTGCGTTTGCGGCAAAGTCATCGCAAATTAGTGAATTTGCGTTTGCGGATTTGCGTTTGCGGAAGTGATTTTGAGTTTGCGGATTTGCGATTGCAAATCCGCACACTCAAAATCACTTCCGCAAACGCAAATCCGCAAACGCAAATTCACTAATTTGCGATGACTTTGCCGCAAACGCAAATCCGCAAACGAAAAACATACTTCCGCAATTGCGGAATTTGCGGTTTGCGGAAGTGTTTGCGGAAGTGCCCAGCTCTGCCTGTAGGTAATGTGTTTGCGACCAAAATGATGCTCCTAAAATACTATGATTTAGAGAATGATCTATATTTATGATAGTAATAGGAAAATCAAAGAAGCATTTTCACAACTACCTTATGTATATCAAGTATATACTTAACATTAAAGGAAAACAATATATGCAATAATTAAATAAAAAATAACTAGATGTCTCATTAAAGTATCTATCACTGCAGTATTAGTACTGAATCAGTAACACTTTCCAGCATACTAATAGAACTAATATAATTAAAGATTTACTCATCATAGATTATTTCAAGAACAAAATATTTTCCTTCACGTGAGCTAACTTAGATCAAAAGTTGGGAGGGGGGACAAAACCTATATTATCCCCCTCAGTTCAAAAGTTGGGGGGGACATGTCCCCCCCCGTCCCCCCCGTTAGTTACGTCCCTGGTTAAAAGGAATATGTAATAAAAGACGTCATGCCTCAAGCAACTCAAACAAGCGTAAATAATTCCGGAAAACAATTTTGACAGCCAAAAGTTAATCATAAAATCAAGATGGAAGGTTCCGTGTTTTATATTAATATTATCAGTAATTTTTATAATAAAAGATTCGGCGAATTTGCGCTTGTCATTATTACTGATATTTAAAAGTACTGTAAATGAACATTATTAATATCAATATTATGACCCCTGTCTAATCGATGCCCATGTAAGGCCGAATTTTCATCGGCCGTATTCAAACTATATTTATATTGGTAAAGGCTTCCTTTGAAATCAAAAGTTTCGCCGCCATAACTGTTCGGACAGTCCTTACAGGGAATTCGATATACTTCAGGCTTGGGGAAAAATTTGATAACTGATTTTTTTTTTTTAAAGACCATGAGTGGAACACGGAATCCGTGAGACGAGATTAAGTTGAAGAGGAACGAAGTCGCGAAGTTGCTGCACATTCAACGCGATTACCTTTATCAAAATAACGGTAATAATATAATCGTCATGGATAAGGAAGGATGATTATATTGAAAAAGCTATGGTACTTTTATCAGACGATGGTACTGATGATAAATTAAATTCTAATCCCCTTCAAATTTCTGAGTGGAATTTCAACAGAGCTTAAACTGTTACTGAAGGACTCCACAACTTGCCAAGCAATTTTCTACCTATTCTCCTAAGTTGCCCTATTTTTATGGCCTACTTAAGATTTACAAACCTAACATTCCGCTACGACCTATAATTTCCAATATCGGTAGCGTTAACTGTGATTTTGCCAAATGGCTTTCCAAGAATTCCTAGTTTTTAATAAGCAATATTTCTAATGCTCATATAAAAAATTCTCCGGACTTCCAAGATGAAATAGGAAATTTCAGTTTAGAAAATAAGATGGTCAGCTTTGATGTGATTTCTCTTTTTACCAAGATTCCAGCTGAAATAACTTTGTCTTATTTGAATGAGCTTCTTTTAGAAAATCAGATTCAGATGGCTTTACCTGTTCCTCTTTTTTTGAAGATTCGCTTATGCTTGACCCATTCCTACTTCACTGTCAATAATTCTGTTTTTCATCAGAAAGACGGTCTTAGCACGGGCTTCCCAGTATCCGCTACTCTGACTAATATATTTATGGAACTTTTTGAAACTTTTTGTTCGTGATAGTTTATGACTAACTTTTGGCTGTTAAAATCTTCTGTCTTCTGGATTTATTTACGCCTATTTGGGTTGCCTGAGGCATGACGCTTTTTATTTAATATTCCTTTAAAGTTCGACTCTTACTTTTAGTTTCTTCCCACCGCCCGAAAGAAGAGGGAAGACTCGCTCGAAAAGCTTCGCGGGTTTTAATGTTTTACAATTTTAACCATTAGAGATTTTAATTTATATATATATATATATATATATAAAATTTGAGTCATGTGCTGATCATTTGTGTTTGTAAAAATCTCGAAGTATGTTACATTAAATTGTTCATATTATTGTGCTAAAACATTGTTAAACATTTTTTTTCCAAATATTTGCTCATAGGAAAATTTTGAATATGTTTTGTAAAAGGAAAGTACGACCAGTAAATCATTCACTGTTTTTTCACGCTAAAGAATAAATAATCTCTTTTTGATTAGATTTTTTATCATCTTTATTTCATTACTGACCTCCAAAAGTATTATAAAATAAAATTTCGGTTTCGTAGCTGAATACCCTTCAACTTTCGCAGACAGTGTATATGCCTTAATAGGTAAAGGTAAAATAGAGGATTTGTGAATATTAACTGGATATGGTTTGAGTTTCACAGTCAGACATGTGAAAATTTAATAACACACACACACACACACACACACACACACACACACACCTATAACATACATATTGACACACGATATAACCTAATCTAATCCTAAATAAAAAAGATAAAATGTCACGTCAACGAAACGTTAACCTGATACCCAGCTACCCACAAGGAAAAGAGAAACATGATTTAGAGTGCTTTCGTGTATTTCAACACTTGAGTGTATATTATCATTTTAATAGTGAAAAATTATTTAGAATCGTTTTAATTGCAAGAGTTCATTTACCGTACCGTAATTTTCGTTCATTTTTAACGGTCTAGAAACTACAGTTAAATTTGAATATTATATATGCTGTGGATTCAAAATTCAAAATTTTTATTAAAAAAAGAACCGAAGTGACAAAATTTTTTAAATTTTCGATATTTGATATGACATCAATAAATTCACAGTATGCCCTTGGAACCATGGAGGCAGTTTAGGAAAAATTAATGACATTTACTGTAGTTTATTTATTACATAAAAAGTGAAAATGGCGAGTGATAGGAATAGTGATAACAAAAACTAATGATAATAAGAGCAAAAATAAAAATAATACAATATAAAGTTTACAAAATGTTACATAATTTTAAATTAGATGATTTATTGCATATTTACTAGAAAATAAATGAAGCTTAATAAAAAATATAAACGCAATAAATTACGAAATTAAAAGTGCTTAATAAATGTGGCATGTTTTAAATAGTTGATTATAAAATGGGAACTTCGCTACTTTGATAAAAATGACAGTAATAAACTTGTATATTGATCAGTAGAAGCTAAAGAGGTGCGTTTTCAGTGATTCGCGAAATACATTTAGTGATGAAGCCTGCCTGATATTCATGGGAATTGCATTCCATACATCTGCTCCTTTGTAAGAGTGTATTTCCTGCTATGTCTATTGTAAAGTTAAGTTTGTGTATAACCAAAATCCTTATTAAATAGTGAAATAGTCTGGTGTTATAACGATGGTGTATTTGATGGGAAGGGATTGCTCTTTGATTGAATGATGTATGTTGATTTTTATCAATAACTTTGAACATATTCACAGCAACACTGAATTTGTGTAAATCACTTAGTTTTGAAATATTTAGTTCTTTTAACAGTGGGGAAGTGTGACTTTGTCTTTTGTCATTATTCGAAAGAGTTTATGAATTAACTCCAAAAAAATGTGTTATATATTTCTTTGTGCTACCCCATGTTGTAATGCAATATAATAAATGTGGATGGATGAAGGAATGACATCGGCTAAGGAGTGTGTTTTCAGGAAGGGTCTTTTTTAGTTGAAATAATCTGAAGAGAAATCTTGATAGTTTGTATTTGATATATTGTAAGGGGTTCCAAAAAACCTTAGCCCCCCCATTTGCAGCTTACATGTTTACTTATATCGAAATAGTTTTTAGTGATTATAAAAATATATAAAATTCTTTATTTATTGCAGGTATTAAAATTACTCTAGCTGATAAAGTGATAATATAATGGCTTCTCAATTAATTGGTGATTCGGAGAGGCAACGTGTGATAGATCGCATACGAGCAATAACATTTCGGGAAGCTCGTGATGCTGGAGCCACCTTTATAACACGTTCATGGGTTGCCAAAAAGTTGCGAAGAAGTGAGGACTTCGTCAAAAGAAATTGGAATAAAACTTTGGATGAATGTGAAATGGATACGACCAAATCTGGGCGCCCAAATTTGCCTCTCTCAGGAAACAAAGGACATCATTGAAAGCGGTACGCGTAAGCGGAAAAACAGCTGTGCTAAACTTTCTAGAGAGATCGAAGTGTTGAGAGGAAAGATCGTTAGTGGTGAGATCATTCGACTGTACCGTCATAGGCAAGGTTTAAAGCCTTGGCATGAACTTCCAAAGCCAAGAAAAACTCAACTTAACATCGATGACAGAATGTGGTTTGCCCATTATCTTGAAGATTGGGATGTGGATGATTTCATGTATTTAGCTGTCTCCGATGAATTTTTTGTTTACGTAACATGTCGGCCTAACTACCAAAATGATCGAGTGTGGGCCACAACACCAGATGAAATCGATGACAATGAACATTATCGCAAATTATTAAAAAGTCCAGACTGTGTTGATGTGTTTGTTTTGTTCACTGCAAAGAAGCTCATGTGGGTGCTGAAGCCAAATGGTCAGAGTTGGGATGGACAGTATTTTCGTGATATTATTCTATCCCAGCATGTCATTCCTTTTCTAAGAAACCCAAACAATGTTATGGATGTCGATCAGGTCACACTTCTGCACGATAAGGCCCCCTGCTTTAAGGCATTAGCCACTCAACAGTTGTTGCGGAACCATGAGATCGATTTCTTTCGAAATGAAGAATGGCCAGGAAATTCTCCTGATCTAAACGTTTGTGAATACATTGGATCAGTTATAAAGGACAAGGTTGAATGTCTCTTGTTTCAAGAACCTGCAGCAAATCGATTTTCGAAGGATACAATGACGCAACACAATGAAACTGTTTTAGCAAATATGCGTAACGATCAAGATCTATTCACGTCACTTTTGGCAAGCTACCCAAAGCGAATTCAAGCTGTCTTGGAAGCCAATGGCGGGAACACCAAGTTTTAATTGTTTCTCATTAAATGCAGGATTAAATTCTCTGTTGTAAGGTATGTTTAGTTTTACTGTACCTCTAATGGTTTAGGCCATGGGCGGGGGGGCTAAGGTTTATTGGAGCCCCGTACATGACTTTTGAAATTTCGTTATTCGTCTAAATTAATGCAAGTACTTTAACCTCATTTTGCAATAGTGGTATTCCCAAATTTTATTTGATAGTTTGTATTATTTATTTAGTGGTAATAATCATATAAGATGACTTTGTCAGGTTCATTGAAAGTTTACTAGCACAGCCATTTATAGACATTTCTAATTGCCTGTTCATTTCATTAATCAGAAAGTCTGCGTCATGATGGGAAGAAGCAAGTGCGGTATCATTTGCGTATTGACAGGCATCACCGACACTGGCAAAACACAAAGTAAGATGAAGCAAGAAGAAAAATTGCCTAAAATAGCGTCTAACACATTTTCTTACTTCATTACTGTATTTATATATTTTTCTGTTAATAGTGTTAACAGTTATTATGAAGAGAAGAAAGTATTTAAATAAGCTATTTACACTGTTACTATCTACTAATGAAATAACATAACCAAAGCTTTTGGCGCCTGGAGCAAAACTCCATTCATGCTCCCCACCAAGAATTTTCTTTACTAATTAATAATTAGAACTAAAATAACCATTTTTCAATACCTTAAACTTAAATTTTTCTAGCAGCAAAGATTACATTAATTACAGCGCAGTTCGTATACAGTCAAGTTATTTATTATTTATACGTGTAAACAAAAGCATTTTAGATTACGGTCTAAAATTGTATACAAGATTCAATGTATCAACTTTTAACCAAGAACGGAATGCGTTACGTTACGCAACATTTGATGATACGACTCCCTCCTTTTGGCGGCCGCATTTTGTAAGGGGCCCGGCGGATGGTGTGGGTAGCGAGCGGTTATTTTAACGTTAGGTTGAAACTGCTTTTCTTTTATCATTTATAGCAGTGGTGCACAAACATTTTTGATGTGAGTGCCAAACCAACCATCTGTTTTATATGTAGGGGCCAGATACCTATATAGATATTCTATTTTTTATAAATATGCATTTTTATAACCAGGGGTAATATTTCAGATTTTTCTTTGGGTAGCTACCCTTTTCATGTGAAAAATGTGAATTGAAAAGACCCGTGGGGGCCACATTTGGCTCGCGGGCCAGGGTTTGTGCATCACTGATTTATAGCATTATTTCTCTTCAATTGCATTCATAATGTTTTATTACATTTTTGTTTAAGGCCTTAATATGAAGTGCCATTTTCTCATCCATTGGAAATACAAGTTCATATTAAATTAAATTTTCTTTTCCCGTTTTCTTTTTCTTTAATGGAAAACAATTAAAAAACGAAATATTGAAATCGTATGAACATATTCAATTGGGAATACTAGGAAAATTCACATTTTACGATAAGCGCCTCGGTGGTGTAGTGGTTAGCGTCGCTGACTACGAATCTATCGGCCACGGGATCAAGACCCGGCGACGGCAGGCTGTTCATCCTTCCACACAATAAAGAAATTGGTTGGTAGATAAATGGGTACCCTGGGTAGCCTAGTGGTTAAGACGATGGGCTGCTGCTGCTGCTGCTGCTGCTGGTGGGGCGTGGTTCGATTCCACGTTAAACTGTAGGTCTCAGGTGGAGTGACAAGCTTGAGCTTCGTCAGAATGAACAATTCGGGTAGAAGCGAAACCAAGGTTAACCAAGGTTAAGCGTGTAAAGTAAATGATAAAATCTGTCTCACTTGAATTTACATGTAAAAATAATTTATGAAATAAAAATTGTGTTTGGAGTTGCTTAACCTCTTTTGTAACGGTAAAAACAAATCATGTGACGGAGCGGACCTACAGCTTTACTGAAAGCGGAAGACAGTCACCCATCCAATTACTGAGCAGGCATATTGTCGCTTAACCTCGCTGATCGGACAGAAAGCAGTGTTGCAACGTGGCCACGACACAGATAGCCCTACTCATAAGCATACACAAGAAAAATAGAACTGTTTTATATACCTTTGAACCTTTGGTTAGCTTCCGCCCGAATTGTTCATTCTGACGACGGTCAAGCTTTTCACTCCACCTTAGGCCTACAGTTTAACGTGGAATCCGAACCACGCCCCATCAGCAGCCCAGCGTCTTAACCACTAGGCCACTTAGGGTACCCATTTATCTACCAACCACTTTCTTTTATTGTGTGGAAGGATGAACAGCTGGGTTTTGCTGCGCACCGGCTGCCGTCACCGGGTCTCGAACCCTGGGCCGATGGTTTCGTAGTCAGCAACGCTAACCACTACACCACCGAGGCGCATGGTGTGGTATTTATATATATATATTAGGGTGGTCCAAAAAGTTAAAGCATCGACTAAGTTCTCTCCACAAGGTTGGTTTTATGCCTCTTGGTGTGGACAGTATTTGTGCAAAGTTTCACGTTATTCGGTTAATACTTAGGGGTCGCCCCACTTGCCCCCTTTTTGAAAATTTGGGAAAATATATAGACAACTGAATAACTAAATTTTTTTTGGGTTCTCAAAGAATATGAAAGAAAACAGTAAGACAATAGGACATGATAATGGGTGTATCTTCATTATTTCTTCTGCATCAGAGTCGCCTTGGATGGTATTGGTATCTGTTTTCGGTGGGCGGCTTCGAGTTGTAGGAGGTACTGCTTCTGGTCCTCGTTTCGTGTCAAAGTGTCATTGTAGCGTTGTGCGAGAGCAATACCTCGCTCGGCAGCATCATTGACGACTTTCATCTTTAAGGCGCGATCTCTAAGTTCCCTGTAGTTCTTGTCATTTGGCCATTCCCGTGGATCTTTTTGAAGTAACTGGCGCGCTTCCTCCTTACCTCCAACTTTCAAGGCATCAAAGAGGGTCAATGTCCTTTTCGTGACGAAGGATGCCACATCATTTTCAACACCAGCTTCCGCCATGTCGATTCGTCGGGGGCAGCCATTCTTTTGGGATGTTGGAGGTGTTGAACCATTCTCCTTTTGGTATCAGGATCGATCCTATTATCGAAGAAGGCCAGTCCAATCAGATGCTCCGACAAGTACCACAGGTGGCGTCTTAGAGCTGTCTTCGCCGCTTGTGCAGCTCCTCCGTGTGGATATTTTTCCAGAAGATGCAGCATTTTGAGATCATTGAGAGGAGCTTGTGTCCCCATTGGCGCTTCATGCCAGTACTTGACGTAAATCAGACTGACAAATAAAGCCAGCTGAGTCACGTTTCGTTCTTCGCGTGCTGTGAGCTTGAATTGATAGTGAAAGAGGTAGATTTTGAGCGCATAAATCGCCTTCGCCATCCATCTCGCGTGGTGCATGGGACCCGGAGCTCGGATAAAGAGTTGACCACCAGTCTTTCCCCCAGGAAGAGCAAAGATAGTTCAAGGAACTCCTTGTAGTCGTCACGAGGTTGGCTTGCTTGAAGAGCGTTGGGTAAGTAAGTGAGCATCTCTTTTCTCATCTCTTGGAGTTGAGGGTTCTCGAACAAGCTGTCCGATGCTGAGACAAATGCTTCGTGGGAGAGAGATGGCCATTCCTTTTGAAATCGCTTAAAAAGGCCTGTTTCAGGACTTCCTGTTGAGCCAAATATTGAGGCAAAGACATCAGCAAGTACGACTTCAAGTATATGATGTCGACAACCGATCCAAACTAGCTCGTGACCCAATGCTTCTTCAATCCTGACACAGGCTCCGCGATGTAAACCCGTGTTTGACGCAGTGGTATCGAAGACGAGACCTCTCACATGCTGTTCCACGTTCCATAATTTCATAGTTTGAAGGCATGCCTGGGCCTGTGCTTCTCCAGTTCCTTGTTTCATCTTTGGGACACCAAGCAGCTTCTCCTGTCCATTGAATGTTATAAGGATTGCTATCCGATGCACATTCGTCTTCTTCCCTTCAATGCCGGGGAGAAGCTTTCCGTCCCAATGGAGAAGGACAGGGTCTTCTAGAGAGAATGATTCTAGGTCTTCTCGAGCTGCCTGTTCTCGCCCACTTTCTCTGTAGCGATGAATAGAGCTCCGAGAGCACGTCATCCCAGACAGATCATGCCCCGCGGCCTGTAATACAGCTCCAGTTACGAAAACAGCATTCCGGTCAGAAAGATTGGTGCGATCCATTGCTCCAATGACTTCTGGAGATTGGAAAATGTTCGTAACCTTGTTCTTGGGACGCTTTGGTGCCGGAGCTTCAGACGAAGAAGGAATCGGAACCGATGGTCTATAGTCGTCGTCGTCTTGCGAAAAAAGGGAAGAAGAAGAGGAAAGATCAAATGATGACACTCCTGCTTCTTCCAAATCTTTCTGTGTTGCTTCATGCCTTTGCCTTCCTCTTGGCTTCCTTCTCCATTCTGGATCGCTTTCTGTCCTCTTGTGTAGTCGTTTCCTTATCAATGCCAGCCATGCTGCAAGAATTGACGTCTTTGCGCTGCATGGACAGGAAATTTCGGTCCTCAACGTTGACGATTGTGCTCATGGCATCACTGGTTGCGATGTCAAACAGTTCCTGGATGTCCGCTTTGAAGATGTCTTCATTCATTCTATCGCTGGCACGTTGCCTGGTCCTGTGCTTCTTGAGTGTTTTGTAGCGGTCTAAAAGCTTTGAAAGCTTACGGACACAGGAGTCGATCCGTTGAGTTGGGATCCGCGCTCGGGTCCAGACTTCAATCACCCTCTGGCATGCCTGGTTCAGACTGTCGGAGGTGGTTTGCTTTTGATTGATGTGGTGGTATTGCCCCAAGAGGAGGGCGTCAAGGCATGTAGGGAGCCTTGACGTGGATAAAGTTCCAGTTGCCATCCCTAGAAGCCAAACTTTTGGAATTGATCGAGTTTGAGCCATCGGACCTACGGAAGAAAAAGTACATTATATAATATATATTCAGAGTGGGGCGACCTCTAAATATTCACCAATTACGCTGCAATTTTGCACAGACCATGTGGACACTAAATGGACAAAGCCCACACTTGTGGAGACTATCTAAGACAATTTTGAAATTTCCCCCAATGGATTTGGACCACCCTAATATATATGTATATATATATATATATATACATATATATATATATATACACACCTCGGAAGTGTATTGGTTATTATCGCTGACTCCGAATGAACCGGCCGGGTTCCATTCCCGGTGATGGTAGTCGGCGCTCGGCCCACACAGCTACTCGTTCTTCTATTAAAAACAATGACTGGTAGATAAATGGGTACCCTGGGTAGACTAGTGTTTAAAACACCGGCTGCTGAACAGGAGTTCGTAACCACCTGCGGTGGGTCGCAGTTCGGACTCCACGTTAATATATGGGTTTAAGGTAGAGTAACAAGCTTGACCTTCGTGAGAATGAACAATTCGTGCTGAAGCGAATATATGCACATTTTTCGCGCCTCCCGTAATAAAATATTGACTGTGATATAGGATTATTCTATTGCCAATAATAACACATAATAAATTTTTATTATTACAGTACGTATCCTCTTCTTAAAAGACCTCACTTCCACCAAACAGAGGTAAAACAAAAGTGGGATCACCTGAAGATCACGGCCCCAGCCTTCTTTAATTAGCTTTACAAGGCTAACTAACGAAAATATCACGACCTAACCTAACCAATCGACAAGGGCGTACAGTTGACCTAACGATTGGTTAGGTTAGGTCGTGATATTTTCGTTAGTTAGCCTTATAAGGCTAACTAAAGAAGGCTGGGGTCCCTGAACTTCACGTGATCCCAAAAGTGTTTATGGCTCTCATTTATTAAATGTAGAAGTTTCAGAAGCGTGTCCATCATCGGTTCATGAATTTCAATAATAAATTAAAATTTAGTTTACGCAATTTTACAAATTTTTAAAAAGTACGAGTAGAAAGACCATATTTTTTAGCCTTAAAAAGGTTGCAATAGTTCAAAATTTTAAGAAGTTGTAGAATCTGAATTTCAGTGTTAGTTGTTTTTGGTGTTGTTGCGTACTGAGTAATGTTGCATGCTTCCCACTAAGAGTCAAGATTCTATGACAAAAATGAACGTACAGATAAAATGGGAATCCGAATCACGGGTATGTTCACACTTGGTCATATACTTGTTCCATTTGCGCTGGTGAGTCTGTTCGTTCGGCTGAATGCTAATCTTCTATTCTCGAGCTACGTAATCCCAAAGTTTTGGTAACGTTAAAATCGGGTAAAGTCTGTGGTCATCTTTGAATATTTAACTTTCTTCCTCGACTATGGCTGCTTCATTGTCAGATTGCATGACTCCCTTAAACTTGGCTATTCACTATTTCCTTCAGTAAAATTGTCTTCAAAAACTTAACATGTTAAAACTTTAGATTTAGTACAGGGTATCCATAAAGTCACGCGAGTGAATATGGTGAAGTGGACATGCATATTCACTCGCGTGACTTTATGAACACCTTGTAAAAGAAAACATTTCAAACTGCCAACAGCATCAAACGTCGTAAATTAAGAAATTAAAAAAAATTAATGATGTTATAAATGTCACCTAATATACCAGGTGTTCTGTTCAGAAATAACAAATGTATGTTCCTTTACGTGTCTTGCTTTAACATAATTACACTTAAAATATAATAAAAAATGATACAGACGATTTTACGTTAAGTTATTTACTTAATTTTCTATGAGTGGCGATAAAATCTTATGCCATTGCTTCCATGAAACTTTTACATTTTGGTATATATAGAGGGTGTCCCATAAGCCCGCCATCATAGGAGAAATTCATATTTTTCTATTTCTACAAACCATAATTCATATTTTTCTCTTTCTACAGGCCATAATGTCTGTGAGCAAGGAAGAACGAATCCAGATAATTCTACTCATAGGAAATCGGAGTCAAAGAGAGGCCGCTGCTGAATTTAACAGACTGCATCCAGACCGCGAGCCAATAACAGAGAGTTGTGTTAGCAGACTTGTTGCAAAGTTTAAGGAAACAGGATCCATAGAAGATAAACCACGCAGTGGACCTTCAAGGAGACCCACTGACGATGATACAGCGACTGCTATCCTGGCTCATTTTAACAGAAGTCCCAATAAGTCTCTTCGGCGATTGTCCGCCGAGATAGGAGTGTCGAAAAGTAGCATCCATCGCATTCTTCAGGCTCACAAATGGCATCCATATACACTTCAGATCCTACAGAAATTAAGCGAAGATGATCCCGACCGGCGAATGGAATTTTGTGAATGGGCTACGGAACAATATGCTCGGGATGCCAATTTCCCGTCCACCATTCTGTTCAGTGACGAGGCTGTTTTTTATGGAAATGGTGACCTGGTAAATCGACAGAACACCCGCTACTGTTCTCAAAACAACCCTCACTGGTATACCTCTTCAAAGGAACAAGGTGCATCTCGGGTGATGGTATGGTGTGGCATTTGGAAGGATCGCATCATAGGCCCCCTCTTTTTCGATGAACATGTCACTGGAGGCACCTACCTACGTATGCTCAAGGAAGAAGCATTTCCCAGTGTCTTGAACGAAGACAGAAATTTCCCAACATGGTTCCAGCAAGACGGCGCTCCTGCACATTACAGCACCCAAGTAAGGGAATACCTGTACCAACAATTCCCTGGTCATTGGATAGGACGTCGAGGGCCTATGGAATGGCCAGCTAGAAGCCTGGATCTCACGCCATTAGATTTTTATCTCTGGGTCCACTTGAAAGCGCTGGTATACGCAGAGAAAATTAGGAGTGTTGAACATTTGCGGCAGCGTATTATTGGGTTATGTAACACCATTACTCCTGACATCATTCACCGTG